>JAEIGM010000218.1:0-56163 GCA_018903735.1 Drosophila cardini
TACATGAGCCATCTGACTTCCCTTCCTATACTCCACAACAAAATCAAACGATTGTAGGTAAGCCCAACAACGATGCACCCTTGCAGTTAAGTCTAATTTTGTTCGACTAGCCTGCAGCGAATTACGCGTTGCTGCAATTTTCCAACTGTACACACCAATAAGTACGACAGGTTGTATACCATACACATAATGTGTTAGTTTGGTAGCAATCGCTCAACTAAAACTTCATGTCTCCATTCAAATCACCAATTTTCAACCGATTTGTCCTATGGGAGCTATAGGCTATAGTTGTCCGATCCGGACCAAACTTGGTGAGGATAGTTATAATGGTACTATATATTTAATGTGTAAGTTTGGCTGCAATCGCTCAACTAAAACTTCATGTCTCCATACAAATCACCAATTTTCGACCAAGTTGTCCTATGGGAGCTATAGGCTATAGTTGTCCGATCCGGACCAAACTTGGTGAGGATATTTATAATGGTACCGTACACACAATGTGTTAGTTTGGTTGCAATCGCTCAACTAAAACTTCATGTCTCCATACAAATCACCATTTTTCGACCGATTTGTCCCTATTAGAGCTATAGGCTAGTGGTTGTCCGATCCGGATCAAACGTGGTGAGAATAGTTATAATGGTACCATACACATAATGTGTGAATTTGGTCTCTCTAGCTCTAATCGTTTTCAAGTTATGGTGATGTGATAAAAGTTTTTAACAATTTGCGGGGGCGGTAGGGGGCGTGGCAAAGATTTGAAATAAACTTGATCTGCTCGCGAAGCAGACGGACTTTCATTCCGAAGTTGGTGTCTCTAGCTTTTGTAGTTTAAAAGATCGAGGTGTTCATACGGACGGACGGACAGACGGACATCGCTATTTCGACTCGGCTGTTGATGCTGATCTAGAATATATATACTTTATGGTGTCGGCCACGCCTCCTTCTGCCTGTTACGCACACATCGCTTCAAACAAACCTAATAGGACCCCTCAACTCTTTTTAGAGTACGGGGTCTAAAAATCAAATTTATCAGCGGTACTTAGTTATGTACATGAAATATGTGCCGCTTCTAAGCTTGCACTTTCTTATATCACCTATGCACGGACTCGTTTGGGCACTGTTACCTGGTCATCAGAAGAGTCGCTCATTGGCTCAATTGTGGGCATTTTCTCCAGTTATTTCCAACTCGAAATCCACAATCCAGCCGATCACACTCCAGAGTTTCCTCAGGCCAACAGCTCCAGGGAAAATCACTAAACCAACTACTGAACCGACACGCAAACACACCAAGCCGCGAATTGTCTAAAAGACCAACGACCACGAATGAATGTCCCTGCTCGGGGGCCAATGAAAAATCGAAAACAGATAATTTAACTAAGTTAAATTAAACAAATGTCAATTTCGTAAAATGACAATTTATTGGAAAGTGGCAAATGCGGAGAGGCTGGCGACGTGAGTATGGTAATGCGAAACGTACAAAATCAACTGCCAGCCGCTCACTATCCTCACCAAGTTTGATCCGGATCTTAAATTATCGGTTCGCAAATTACTTATTTGTATGGTAAAACGCGCACTACAACGAGTGCGGGGTCTTTTACAGTCGGCTGACTCGACTGTAGCCTTTCTTACTTGTTTTTAAATTGGATTTCTTGAATGAAAATCTGCATGAGCCATCTGACTTCCCTTCCTTTACTCCACAACAAAATCAAACGATTGTAGGTAAGCCCAAAAACGATGCACCCTTGCAGTTAAGTCTATTTTTGTTCGACTAGCCTGAAGCGAATTACAATCTGGTACACTATGAAGTTTTAATCATTCAGGTAGTGGCGGAAATGTTTCACAGTATTGAACACAACTAGAGTTTTCAACTCATAAGAATGATATTTAGCTTCTGCTGCAGCAGTACATTTGTTAAAATATTCTGTGTATTAGTATTGCGCCGTATTTAATTCAATCGGTCTATGTGGATCAAATATGGTCAATATCGGATTACAGGTCAGTGCTTGAATAATTTTATGACGTATAAGTTCATGCTGCTCATTCCAAATAAAACTGCTGTTTTCAAAGTTAACTTATATAAAGGCTGCATTTGCTCAGAAAATTGCGGCACAAACTGCTTAAAATCAGATGCTGGTCCAATAAATGTCCTTAAGTGTGTAGCTGAGAGTGGTTGATTTAAAGCAGTCAGGGCTTCTATCTGTCTAGGGTAAGGTTTAATATTTCCACCCTTTATTAAATACCCCAAATACCATATTTCGGTTTGTAAGAAATTGCATTTTTTTTATATTAAATAAAAATCCTGCACTCGCAAAGGGTTTCCATACAATGGCTAACCTTTCATAGGCTTCCTCTTTCGACTCGGCAACAATCAGGACGTCGTCAATGTAGACGACAGCATATGAGCATGCTAGCTCTCCCAGTGATTGTTCAATTGCTCGTTAAAAAACAGAAGAGGCAATTTTAAGCCCAAATGGCATGGCAAGGAATTCATACTGGCCTTCTGGCATTACGAATGCAGTTATTTCAATTGATTCAATCTCAATGGGGACTTGATAAAATCCACTGGCCATGTCTATGCTAGAAAAGTTTATTCCACAACGCAACCTAGCAAATTGGTCAGAAATTAGTGGCAACGGATATTTGTCAGACACAGTATTTGCATTGAATTCTCTATAGTCTATGCATAACCTATCACTGCCATCCTTTTTCTTTTCTAACAACAATTGACTTGCGAAAAGAGATCTACTTGTACAAATTATTTTCTTGGCAATTCACATCCCTATTACAAACTGATGTTTTTGTTTCAAAGAGTTTTATTGCAAATACTATCCATTGTAATACTCCAATATAGATTAACTAATATAATGCCGACAGTATTACTAACTTTATTTTTAATTTCAAATTAAATTAAAAGTATTCATTTTGAATTATAATACGAGATTTGTTTTTACGCAAAACATAATTTTAAAACAAGAAAGAATGCTATAGTCGCCCTCGCGACTTTAGGATACCCGTTACTCAGTTTAATTATATTATTAACAATATAATATATTATTAATTATATTAATAATAGTACAATCGTTTAGGTAATCGACTCTATTGATTTTAATTCAGATGACTTGAGAAACGCAGAAAATTTTCATACAAAATCATATTTACAGCGTATTTTTTGACCGATCGTCCCTATGGGAGCTATACGATATAGTCGTCCGATTTGAATGAAACTTGGTCAATATATTTATATTATTGACAGATATAATCTGTGTAAGTTTCCCTTCGATTGCTTGGCCAATGCAAAAAGTAATTCACATAAATTCATATTTAGAGCGTATTTTTGACCGATTGTCCCTATGGGAGCTATACGATATAGTCGTCCGATTTGGATGAAACTTAGTCAATATGTTTATATTATTGAAAGATATATTCTGTGTAAGTTTCACTTCGATTGATTGGCCAACGCAAAAGTTATTCATATAAATTCATATTTGGAGCGTATTTTTGACCGATTGTCCCTATGGGAGCTATACGATATAGTTGTCCGATTTGGATCAAACTTGGCCAGTATATGTACTCCCTAGATGTGTACTTTATGTGTCAATTTGGTTTATATAGCATTGCTAACAAAAAAGTTTTCTATACTAAAACATGCTATTTTTACCTGTTTTTACCTTTGTATGCACATAGAACCCCCTAAAGTGGGCGTGTCAAAAAACAAAAGCAAACTTGTACTGCTTGGGCATTTTATCTTTCGTTTGCGACCACTCGGGCTTTTCTAGCTCTTATAGTCTCTGAGATCCTTTTGTTCACACAGACGGACAGACGGACGGACGGACAGACGGACAGACGGACATGGCTATATCGACTCGGCTACTCATGCTGATCAAGAATATATATACTTTATGGGGTCTGCCATGTCTCCTTCTCCCTGTTACATACATTCCAACGAATACAATATACCCTTTTACTCTACGAGTAACGGGTATAACAAGGCATGTAAGGAAATCTAATTATGTATGTATGTATGTACATATATAAAATAGGAATCAATCAGGTTCTTCTTCATTTTCTTTTTTGTATGGAAAAATGCTTACTACACAGGTTGGTAGCCAATGATTGGCATTGGTATGAGTACGGGGTCTTTACAGTCGGCACGCTCGACTGTAGCCTTTCTTACTTGTTAATTGTGATATAATGTCGCTTATGTCCTGATCACGTTGTTGTTCTGCTAGTAACCAATAATCAGTTGTCTCTGCCAAGTCGATTCGAGCCTCGCCCCTTTCATTTTTGCAATTTGTTTTTTTTTTTTTTTTATTGGATTTCTTGAATGAAAATCTACATGAGCCATCTGACTTCCCTTCCTATACTCCACAACAAAATCAAACGATTGTAGGTAAGCCCAACAACGATGCACCCTTGCAGTTAAGTCTAATTTTGTTCGACTAGCCTGCAGCGTATTACGCGTTGCTGCAATTTTCCAACTGTACACACCAATAAGTACGACAGGTTGTATACCATACACATAATGTGTTAGTTTGGTAGCAATCGCTCAACTAAAACTTCATGTCTCCATTCAAATCACCAATTTTCGACCGATTTGTCCTATGGGAGCTATAGGCTATAGTTGTCCGATCCGGACCAAACTTGGTGAGGATAGTTATAATGGTACTATATATTTAATGTGTTAGTTTGGCTGCAATCGCTCAACTAAAACTTCATGTCTCCATACAAATCACCAATTTTCGACCAAGTTGTCCTATGGGAGCTATAGGCTATAGTTGTCCGATCCGGACCAAACTTGGTGAGGATATTTATAATGGTACCGTACACACAATGTGTTAGTTTGGTTGCAATCGCTCAACTAAAACTTCATGTCTCCATACAAATCACCATTTTTCGACCGATTTGTCCTATTAGAGCTATAGGCTATGGTTGTCCGATCCGGATCAAACGTGGTGAGAATAGTTATAATGGTACCATACACATAATGTGTGAATTTGGTCTCTCTAGCTCTAATCGTTTTCAAGTTATGGTGATGTGATAAAAGTTTTTAACAATTTGCGGGGGCGGTAGGGGGCGTGGCAAAGATTTGAAATAAACTTGATCTGCTCGCGAAGCAGACGGACTTTCATTTCGAAGTTGGTGTCTCTAGCTTTTGTAGTTTAAAAGATCGAGGTGTTCATACGGACGGACGGACAGACGGACATCGCTATTTCGACTCGGCTGTTGATGCTGATCAAGAATATATATACTTTATGGTGTCGGCCACGCCTCCTTCTGCCTGTTACGCACACATCGCTTCAAACAAACCTAATAGACCCCTCAACTCTTTTTAGAGTACGGGGTCTAAAAATCAAATTTATCAGCGGTACTTAGTTATGTACATGAAATATGTGCCGCTTCTAAGCTTGCACTTTCTTATATCACCTATGCACGGACTCGTTTGGGCACTGTTACCTGGTCATCAGAAGAGTCGCTCATTGGCTCAATTGTGGGCATTTTCTCCAGTTATTTCCAACTCGAAATCCACAATCCAGCCGATCACACTCCAGAGTTTCCTCAGGCCAACAGCTCCAGGGAAAATCACTAAACCAACTACTGAACCGACACGCAAACACACCAAGTCGCGAATTGTCTAAAAGACCAACGACTACGAATGAATGTCCCTGCTCGGGGGCCAATGAAAAATCGAAAACAGATAATTTAACTAAGTTAAATTAAACAAATGTCAATTTCGTAAAATGACAATTTATTGGAAAGTGGCAAATGCGGAGAGGCTGGCGACGTGAGTATGGTAATGCGAAACGTACAAAATCAACTGCCAGCCGCTCACTATCCTCACCAAGTTTGATCCGGATCTTAAATTATCGGTTCGAAAATTACTTATTTGTATGGTAAAACGCGCACTAGAATGAGTGCGGGGTCTTTTACAGTCGGCTGGCTCGACTGTAGCCTTTCTTACTTGTTTTTAAATTGGATTTCTTGAATGAAAATCTGCATTAGCCATCTGACTTCCCTTCCTTTACTCCACAACAAAATCAAACGATTGTAGGTAAGCCCAAAAACGATGCACCCTTGCAGTTAAGTCTATTTTTGTTCGACTAGCCTGAAGCGAATTACAATCTGGTACACTATGAAGTTTTAATCATTCAGGTAGTGGCGGAAATGTTTCACAGTATTGAACACAACTAGAGTTTCCAACTCATAAGAATGATATTTAGCTTCTGCTGCAGCAGTACATTTGTTAAAATATTCTGTGTATTAGTATTGCGCCGTATTTAATTCAATCGGTCTATGTGGATCAAATATGGTCAATATCGGATTACAGGTCAGTGCTTGAATAATTTTATGACGTATAAGTTCATGCAGCTCATTCCAAATAAGTTAACTTATATAAAGGCTGCATTTGCTCAGAAAATTGCGGCACAAACTGCTTAAAATCAGATGCTGGTCCAATAAATGTCCTTAAGTGTGTAGCTGAGAGTGGTTGATTTAAAGCAGTCAGGGCTTCTATCTGTCTAGGGTAAGGTTTAATATTTCCACCCTTTATTAAATACCCCAAATACCATATTTCGGTTTGTAAGAAATTGCATTTTTTTTATATTAAATAAAAATCCTGCACTCACAAAGGGTTTCCATACAATGGCTAACCTTTCATAGGCTTCCTCTTTCGACTCGGCAACAATCAGGACGTCGTCAATGTAGACGACAGCATATGAGCATGCTAGCTCTCCCAGTGATTGTTCAATTGCTCGTTAAAAAACAGAAGAGGCAATTTTAAGCCCAAATGGCATGGCAAGGAATTCATACTGGCCTTCTGGCATTACGAATGCAGTTATTTCAATTGATTCAATCTCAATGGGGACTTGATAAAATCCACTGGCCATGTCTATGCTAGAAAAGTTTATTCCACAACGCAACCTAGCAAATTGGTCAGAAATTAGTGGCAACGGATATTTGTCAGACACAGTATTTGCATTGAATTCTCTATAGTCTATGCATAACCTATCACTGCCATCCTTATTCTTTTCTAACAACAATTGACTTGCGAAAAGAGATCTACTTGTACAAATTATTTTCTTGGCAATTCACATCCCTATTACAAACTGATGTTTTTGTTTCAAAGAGTTTTATTGCAAATACTATCCATTGTAATACTCCAATATAGATTAATTAATATAATGCCGACAGTATTACTAACTTTATTTTTAATTTCAAATTAAATTAAAAGTATTCATTTTGAATTATAATACGAGATTTGTTTTTACGCAAAACATAATTTTAAAACAAGAAAGAATGCTATAGTCGCCTCGCGACTTTAGGATACCCGTTACTCAGTTTAATTATATTATTAACAATATAATATATTATTAATTATATTCATAATAGTACAATCGTTAAGGTAATCGACCCTATTGATTTTAATTCAGATGACTTGAGAAACGCAGAAAATTTTCATACAAATTCATATTTACAGCGTATTTTTGACCGATTGTCCCTATGGGAGCTATACGATATAGTCGTCCGATTTGGATGAAACTTGGTCAATATGTTTATATTATTGACAGATATAATCTGTGTAAGTTTCCCTTCGATTGCTTGGCCAATGCAAAAGTAATTCACATAAATTCATATTTAGAGCGTATTTTTTACCGATTGTCCCTATGGGAGCTATACGATATAGTTGTCCGATTTGGTCAGTATATGTACTCCCTAGATGTGTACTTTATGTGTCAATTTGGTTTATATAGCATTGCTAACAAAAAAGTTTTCTATACTAAAACATGCTATTTTTACCTGTTTTTTCCTTTGTATGCACATAGAACCCCCTAAAGTGGGCGTGTCAAAAAACAAAAGCAAACTTGTACTGCTTGGGCATTTTATCTTTCGTTTGCGACCACTCGGGCCTTTCTAGCTCTTATAGTCTCTGAGATCCTTTTGTTCACACAGACGGACAGACGGACAGACGGACAGACGGACAGACGGACGGACGGACAGACGGACATGGCTATATCGACTCGGCTACTCATGCTGATCAAGAATATATATACTTTATGGGGTCTGCCATGTCTCCTTCTCCCTGTTACATACATTCCAACGAATACAATATACCCTTTTACCCTACGAGTAACGGGTATAACAAGGCATGTAAGGAAATCTAATTATGTATGTATGTATGTATGTACATATATAAAATAGGAATCAATCAGGTTCTTCTTCATTTTCTTTTTTGTATGGAAAAATGCTTACTACACAGGTTGGTAGCCAATGATTGGCATTGGTATGAGTACGGGGTCTTTTACAGTCGGCACGCTCGACTGTAGCCTTTCTTACTTGTTAATTGTGATATAATGTCGCTTATGTCCTGATCACGTTGTTGTTCTGCTAGTAACCAATAATCAGTTGTCTCTGCCAAGTCGATTCGAGCCTCGCCCCTTTCATTTTTGCAATTTGTTTTTTTTTTTTTTATTGGATTTCTTGAATGAAAATCTACATGAGCCATCTGACTTCCCTTCCTATACTCCACAACAAAATCAAACGATTGTAGGTAAGCCCAACAACGATGCACCCTTGCAGTTAAGTCTAATTTTGTTCGACTAGCCTGCAGCGAATTACGCGTTGCTGCAATTTTCCAACTGTACACACCAATAAGTACGACAGGTTGTATACCATACACATAATGTGTTAGTTTGGTAGCAATCGCTCAACTAAAACTTCACGCCTCCATTCAAATCACCAATTTTCGACCGATTTGTCCTATGGGAGCTATAGGCTATAGTTGTCCGATCCGGACCAAACTTGGTGAGGATAGTTATAATGGTACTATATATTTAATGTGTTAGTTTGGCTGCAATCGCTCAACTAAAACTTCATGTCTCCATACAAATCACCAATTTTCGACCAAGTTGTCCTATGGGAGCTATAGGCTATAGTTGTCCGATCCGGACCAAACTTGGTGAGGATATTTATAATGGTACCGTACACACAATGTGTTAGTTTGGTTGCAATCGCTCAACTAAAACTTCATGTCTCCATACAAATCACCAATTTTCGACCGATTTGTCCTATGGGAGCTATAGGCTATGGTTGTCCGATCCGGATCAAACGTGGTGAGAATAGTTATAATGGTACCATACACATAATGTGTGAATTTGGTCTCTCTAGCTCTAATCGTTTTCAAGTTATGGTGATGTGATAAAAGTTTTTAACAATTTGCGGGGGCGGTAGGGGGCGTGGCAAAGATTTAAAATAAACTTGATCTGCTCGCGAAGCAGACGGACTTTCATTCCGAAGTTGGTGTCTCTAGCTGTTGTAGTTTAAAAGATCGAGGTGTTCATACGGACGGACGGACAGACGGACATCGCTATTTCGACTCGGCTGTTGATGCTGATCAAGAATATATATACTTTATGGTGTCGGCCACGCCTCCTTCTGCCTGTTACGCACACATCGCTTCAAACAAACCTAATAGACCCCTCAACTCTTTTTAGAGTACGGGGTCTAAAAATCAAATTTATCAGCGGTACTTAGTTATGTACATGAAATATGTGCCGCTTCTAAGCTTGCACTTTCTTATATCACCTATGCACGGACTCGTTTGGGCACTGTTACCTGGTCATCAGAAGAGTCGCTCATTGGCTCAATTGTGGGCATTTTCTCCAGTTATTTCCAACTCGAAATCCACAATCCAGCCGATCACACTCCAGAGTTTCCTCAGGCCAACAGCTCCAGGGAAAATCACTAAACCAACTACTGAACCGACACGCAAACACACCAAGTCGCGAATTGTCTAAAAGACCAACGACCACGAATGAATGTCCCTGCTCGGGGGGCCAATGAAAAATCGAAAACAGATAATTTAACTAAGTTAAATTAAACAAATGTCAATTTCGTAAAATGACAATTTATTGGAAAGTGGCAAATGCGGAGAGGCTGGCGACGTGAGTATGGTAATGCGAAACGTACAAAATCAACTGCCAGCCGCTCACTATCCTCACCAAGTTTGATCCGGATCTTAAATTATCGGTTCGAAAATTACTTATTTGTATGGTAAAACGCGCACTAGAATGAGTGCGGGGTCTTTTACAGTCGGCTGGCTCGACTGTAGCCTTTCTTACTTGTTATACTCTCTGCAAAAGAGAGTATATTGGGTTTGTGAAAAAAAAATGTGTGTAACAGGCAGAAGGAGGCGTGGCAGACCCCATAAAGTATATATATTCTTGATCAGCATCACAAGCCGAGTCGATATAGCCGTGTCCGTCTGTCCGTCTGTCTGTCGGTCCGTATGAACAAACAGATTTCAGAGATGGTAAGAGCTACAAGTTTGAATTTGGTCTCTATCGACTCGATATTAAGTCAGTCAATACAAGAATCTTTTTTTTTTTCGATGCCACGCCCCGTTCGCCCACAATGAGCAAAAAACTAGACACACCTCGTAAAAAATTGATGTTTTAGGCGAATATCTCAGTAACTATGGCACTTAGGAACACCCATTTTGGTACGCAGGTTCCTAGAGACGGCATAATTGTATTTTCATCAAAAATTTTGGACTGCCACGCCCCCTTTTTCCACAAGAAATAAAATAATTTGAAAACTTCAATGCCGATTTTAAGGCATTTGATCTTATCATACAGTATTGTTATTTTAAATTCATTTGAAGACAAAATATATCAAACTATCCTGAAAGTTGCAAACAAATCGGACTATTAACAAAAGAGCTAGACATGTAAGAAAGTTAATAATTGAACGCAATGTCAATGCATGTGTGCAAGCGAGACAGAAGCATACAAACATGTGAGCGAACGTTTTCGCTGCTTGTGCTGCGACAGCGCTGCTCGCAGACGCTGGCCGTGCCGACCAAATTTCTATTTTTAACAAAATAGTTATCCAGCTAGGAAGTTAGGCCTCTTTTATATGTATGGTTTTGGAACGAAAATTTCAAGTGTAGTGATGGCGTTGCCGGTTAAGTGCTTGATCGGCGAACGCAAAATCGTGCGTTCGAGTCGCGGGCAATCCTTTAAAAGAATATAATTCAATAGCTCCAATTGTTGCATGTTTTCATTTAGTAATAAAATTTTTTTTTTTATCAAAACCTATTTTTAAAAAATTTTTCAATTGTTTGTTAATAATTTGTTAATAAACAATTTTTTTCGATAATGCAACACATTTAAACAACACAATAAGATATATTCTTTTTGACGACGGACCAGGAGTCGAACCCACGACCTTCCGTTTATCGACCGGATACTCATCATCCGCGCCACCGCATCACATGGAAACTTTCGGCCTAAAACTATAGATATCTCTATAAAAGAGGCTTAACTTCCTAGCTGAACGTATTTTACTGCAAGTACTATCAGTTAATATTCTCGGATACTGATTTTATTAAAATGAGCGGGAATAAAAGGCAGAGAGTATTCTACGGTCGGGCGTGCTCAACTGTAATTTTCTTTCTTGTTTTTAAATTGGATTTCTTGAATGAAAATCTGCATGAACCATCTGACTTCCCTTCCTTTACTCCACAACAAAATCAAACGATTGTAGGTAAGCCCAAAAACGATGCACCCTTGCAGTTAAGTCTATTTTTGTTCGACTAGCCTGAAGCGAATTACAATCTGGTACACTATGAAGTTTTAATCATTCAGGTAGTGGCGGAAATGTTTCACAGTATTGAACACAACTAGAGTTTCCAACTCATAATAATGATATTTAGCTTCTGCTGCAGCAGTACATTTGTTAAAATATTCTGTGTATTAGTATTGCGCCGTATTTAATTCAATCGGTCTATGTGGATCAAATATGGTCAATATCGGATTACAGGTCAGTGCTTGAATAATTTTATGACGTATAAGTTCATGCTGCTCATTCCAAATAAAACTGCTGTTTTCAAAGTTAACTTATATAAAGGCTGCATTTGCTCAGAAAATTGCGGCACAAACTGCTTAAAATCAGATGCTGGTCCAATAAATGTCCTTAAGTGTGTAGCTGAGAGTGGTTGATTTAAAGCAGTCAGGGCTTCTATCTGTCTAGGGTAAGGTTTAATATTTCCACCCTTTATTAAATACCCCCAAATACCATATTTCGGTTTGTAAGAAATTGCATTTTTTTTATATTAAATAAAAATCCTGCACTCGCAAAGGGTTTCCATACAATGGCTAACCTTTCATAGGCTTCCTCTTTCGACTCGGCAACAATCAGGACGTCGTCAATGTAGACGACAGCATATGAGCATGCTAGCTCTCCCAGTGATTGTTCAATTGCTCGTTAAAAAACAGAAGAGGCAATTTTAAGCCCAAATGGCATGGCAAGGAATTCATACTGGCCTTCTGGCATTACGAATGCAGTTATTTCAATTGATTCAATCTCAATGGGGACTTGATAAAATCCACTGGCCATGTCTATGCTAGAAAAGTTTATTCCACAACGCAACCTAGCAAATTGGTCAAAAATTAGTGGCAACGGATATTTGTCAGACACAGTATTTGCATTGAATTCTCTATAGTCTATGCATAACCTATCACTGCCATCCTTTTTTCTTTTCTAACAACAATTGACTTGCGAATAGAGATCTACTTGGACAAATTACTTGTGCTTCTATCATTAGTTATATGTATGCTTTTCGACTTCACTTAATTTATATGGTCGCCTTTGAACTGTTTTATTGTTGTTTAATAAACGAATCTTTAATGCAGCAGTAGTGAATTTTAGGAATTCCATCTATACAATGGTATCTCTGTAAGAACATTTCTTGGAATTGCGTCCATATCATCCCGGCAAAGCAGATTTGGGAAGATTTGGGATTTTGGGAAGCTGTTCCAGATAATCATTTACTCAGTGTCAATACCAGAGCGCTCCTTCGAGTGGATGCTCAGCTAAAACCATGTCAGCCGTTTTGCACCATGGTGCGAAGCTTGCGCCAATGGCTTCAGGATTAAGCGTTGGTAGCGTCACCGAATTTTTATGCAATATTGCTGCCGGCATCTGCACTGCTTTTAACAGTTCGATGAATCTTCCGTTCTTCTGAATTCTTCCGATTCTAATAACGCTTGTAGCATGTTATCAGACGCGGAGATCCTACTTCTGATTTCAGAGACGGTGTGGCGTTTTCTTTATCCATGATATCTTTGCAAAAGGCGTAGCGAGTCGCAAACTTGTGTTCTCACCGAATCTCAATCAAAGCAAGTCAACCCATACAGAGCTAACGCCACACTCAGTCCATATCGCCATCTCACTCGGACCTCGCCTTTCGCATATTTTAGCTCCAAGAAACCCTCTTTCTTTGTCTCTTATCTACGTTTCACACGTTTCTCAATACTGACAATGCTTCTTAACAAAGAATACTCTTAAGGTAATGTTATTAACATAAACTACTCCTAAAGCGCTAGAGCCACCGAATTTGGAATAAAAGTCCGCCTGTAGTTTACGCAGATCAACTTATTTTCAAATTTTTGCCACGACCCATACCGCCCCGCCAAACTGTAAAACACCATTTTCTCATTACCAAAACTTGAAAACGAGCGAAAACGTTCGCTCACATGTTTGTATGTTTCTATCTCGCTCGCACACATGCATTGGCATTGCGTTCAATTATAAACTTTTTTACGTGTCTAGCTCTGTTGTTTATTGTAAGATTTATTTGCAACTTTCAGGACAGTTTGATATATTTTGTCTTCAAACGAATGTGAAATAACAATACTGTACGATAAGAACATATGCCTTAAAATCGGCATAGAAGTTTGAAAATTATTTTATTTCTTGTGGGAAAAGGGGGCGTGGAAATCAAAAATTTTTAATGACAATGAATTTATGCCGATGACAATGAAATTATGCAGTTACTGAGATATTCTTCTGAAACATCAATTTTTTTAGGAGGATGTCTAGTTATTTGCTCATTGTGCGCGATTGGGGCGCGGCATCGAAAAAAAATAGATTCTTGTATTGAGTGACTGAATATCGAGTCGATACTGACTAAATTCGAACTTGTAGCTCTTACCATCTCCGAAATCTGTTTGTTCATACGAACAGACAGACAGACAGACAGACAGACAGACGGACATGGCTATATCGACTCGGCTTGTGATGCTGATCAAGAATATATATACTTTATGGGGTCTGCCATGCCTCCTTCTGCCTGTTACATACTTTTCACAAACCGTATATACTCTCTCTTGCAGAGAGTATAACAATATATATATAAATACATTTCGTCTTCGTTATCAGTAAGGGAGAAAACAAACGCAAAAGCAAAACATATAACAACAACTAATTCGTGCCGTTGGCTCGATCAGCTGTTAGCCTAACGCACAAAGCATAAAAGAGAATATGAGAAGATAAGAAAACGTTATGCTTATCTCTAACGTGTGTACATTTAGGTGCACAAATCTATATGCACTGTAATGTTAGAAAAATTAAATTGCAACCGAATTTGAATGAATAGATAAATAGTTGACTGTTTTTTAGGATTTTTGCATATACATTCGCACGCACACCCCTTAATGAATTAAATAGTATAAAGAAAACCATAAAATAAAAACAAAATAAATATCTATTACTTAATTATATTTCATAATGTTACATTATCTATGAAGCCGAGATATTGTATATTGTTTTTTCTCTTTTAATAATATAAAGACTTGAGGTAATTATGGAAAATATACCACCCCAATTGTAATGTTTAAAATGACTTGCTAAATTTTCTATTTTTATACCCGTTACTCGTAGAGTAAAAGGGTATATTGTATTCGTATATTGTATTTTTGTTAGCAATGCTATCTAAACCAAATTGACACAGAAAGTACACGTCTAGGGAGTACATATACTGACCAAGTTTGATCCAAATCGGACAACTATATCGTATAGCTCCCATAGGGACAATCGGTAAAAAATACGCTCCAAGTACAAATTTATATGAATAACTTTTGCGTTGGCCAATCAAACGAAAGATAAAATGCCCAAGCAGTACAAGTTTGCTTTTGTTTTTTGACACGCCCACTTTAGGGCGTTCTATGTGCATACAAAGGTAAAAACAGGTAAAAATAGCATGTTTTAGTATAGAAAACTTTTTTGTTAGCAATGCTATCTAAACCAAATTGACACAGAAAGTACACGTCTAGGGAGTACATATACTGACCAAGTTTGATCCAAATCGGACAACTATATCGTATAGCTCCCATAGGGACAATCGGTAAAAAATACGCTCCAAGTACGAATTTATATGAATAACTTTTGCGTTGGCCAATCAATCGAAGTGCAACTTACACAGAATATAACTTTCAATAATATAAACATATTGACTAAGTTTCATCCAAATCGGACGACTATATCGTATAGCTCCCATAGGGACAATCGGTCAAAAATACGCTCTAAATATGAATTTATGTGAATTACTTTTGCATTGGCCAAGCAATCGAAGGGAAACCTACACAGATTATATCTGTCAATAATATAAATATGTTGACCAAGTTTCATTCAAATCGGACGACTATATCGTATAGCTCCCATAGGGACGATCGGTCAAAAATACGCTGTAAATATGATTTTGTATGAAAATTTTCAGCGTTTCTCAAGTCATCTGAATTAAAATCAATAGAGTCGATTACCTAAACGATTGTACTATTATTAATATAATTAATAATATATTATATTGTTAATAATATAATTAAACTGAGTAACGGGTTTCCTAAAGTCGCGAGGCGACTACAGCATTCTTTCTTGTTGTTTCTAGAAGGCATGGTGTTTGAAGTGGAGTAAGAGTAACTGTCTTTTGATTTAGGGAATCTTTAAAAAAATTTGAATTATAAAGATTATGGTCGGGAAGGGTAAAGAACGCGAGTGTCAACTCCAGCTTAGATCTCGCTTCTTTTCGTGATACATTGGTGCGACTTATGACATGTTTCTTTTTGTTAGTTTTTCTTATTTATTTTGATATGATGAAAAGTAAATTAGTTTTAGATAGGAATCCTAAAATGAAGTTTATAGAGAGCTATTGGGTAATGGCAACAAACAAAGCAGCGAAAACGTTCGCTCATATGTTTATATGCTTCTGTCTCGCTTGCACACATGCATTGACATTGCGTGCAATTGTTAACTTTGTTACGTGTCTAGCTCTTTTGTTTATTGTCCGACGTGTATGCAACTTTCAGGATAGTTTGTGATACTTTGTCTCCAAACAAATTTTAAACAAGAAAGAATGCTATAGTCGCCTCGCGACTTTAGGATACCCGTTACTCAGTTTAATTATATTATTAACAATATAATATATTATTAATTATATTCATAATAGTACAATCGTTAAGGTAATCGACCCTATTGATTTTAATTCAGATGACTTGAGAAACGCAGAAAATTTTCATACAAATTCATATTTACAGCGTATTTTTGACCGATTGTCCCTATGGGAGCTATACGATATAGTCGTCCGATTTGGATGAAACTTGGTCAATATGTTTATATTATTGACAGATATAATCTGTGTAAGTTTCCCTTCGATTGCTTGGCCAATGCAAAAGTAATTCACATAAATTCATATTTAGAGCGTATTTTTTACCGATTGTCCCTATGGGAGCTATACGATATAGTTGTCCGATTTGGATCAAACTTGGTCAGTATATGTACTCCCTAGACGTGTACTTTATGTGTCAATTTGGTTTATATAGCATTGCTAACAAAAAAGTTTTCTATACTAAAACATGCTATTTTTACCTTTGTATGCACATAGAACGCCCTAAAGTGGGCGTGTCAAAAAACAAAAGCAAACTTGTACTGCTTGGGCATTTTATCTTTCGTTTGCGACCACTCGGGCCTTTCTAGCTCTTATAGTCTCTGAGATCCTTTTGTTCACACAGACGGACAGACGGACATGGCTATATCGACTCGGCTACTCATGCTGATCAAGAATATATATACTTTATGGGGTCTGCATTGTCTCCTTCTCCTTGTTACATACATTCCAACGAATACAATATACCCTTTTACTCTACGAGTAACGGGTATAATTACAGTACCGTACGATAATACGATACGTACGATAACAACATATGCCTTGAAATCGGCATCGAAGTTTAAAAGTTATTTAATTTCTTGTGGGAAAACGGGGCGTAGCAGTCCAAAATTTTTAATAACGATGCATTTATGCCGTCTCAAGGAACATGCATACCAAAATTGGTGTTTCTAAGTGCCATAGATATTCGCCCAAAACATCACTTTTTACGAGGTATGTCTAGTTTTTGCTCATTGTGGGCGAATGGGGCGTGGCATCGAAAAAAAAAAGATTCTTGTATTGACTGACTTAATATCGAGTCGATTGTGACTAAATTCAAACTTGTAGCTCTTACCATCTCTTAAATCTGTTTGTTCATACGGACAGACAGCCAGACAGACAGACGGACATGGCTATATCGACTCGGCTTGTGATGCTGATCAAGAATATATATACTTTATGGGGTCTGTCACGCCTCCTTCTGCCTGTTACATACCTTTTTTTTTCACAAACCCAATATACTCTCTCTTGCAGAGAGTATAATAAACGTTTAACGGGTTTAATGAATGAATAAAAAGGACATCAAATCGCTAAACAACAAGTAAGAAAGGCTACAGTCGAGCGAGCCGACTGTAAAAGACCCCGTACTCCTTCTAGTGCGCGTTTTTCCATACAAATCACCAATTTGCGACCGATTTGTCCTATGGGAGCTATAGGCTATAGTTGCCCGATCCAGACCAAACTTGGTGAGGATAGTTATAATGGTAACATACACATAATGTGTGAATTTGGTCTCCCTAGCTCTTGTCGTTTTCAAGTTATGGTGATGTGAAAATAGTTTTTTACAATTTGCGGGGGCGGTAAGGGGCTAGGCAAAGATTTGAAATAAGCTTGATCTGCTCGCGAGGCAGACGGACTTTTATTCCAAATTTGGTGGTTCTAGCACTTGTAGTTTAAAAGATCTAGGTGATCATACAGACGGACGGACAGACGGACAGACAGACAGACGGACAGACAAACATCGCTATATCGTCTCGGCTTTTGTTGCTGATCAAGATTATATATACTTTATGGGGTCGGAAAAGCCTCCTTCTGCCTGTTACGCACATTTCGCTTCAGACAAACTTAATAGACCCCTATACTCTTTTTTAGAGTACGGGGTCTAATAAACTCAATAATTCTATTAATATTAATAGAAAGATGAGATTAAAGATTATAATAACGGGAATAATAAATGGGGAAAAAAAATAAACAAATTAAAAACTAAACGAGCACGCCCGACCGTAGAATACTCTCTGTATTTTATTCCCGATTATTTTAATAAAATCGATATCCGAGAATATCAACTGATAGTACTTGCAATAAAACACGTTGAAACAAATACATGTGTTTGTATTTATGCACATACATATACGTTTGACATTCTATGTATGCGCATACATACAAATGTTTGTATATGTAATGCATATGCAGTTGGTCGACACGGCCAGCATTCGCGGGCAGCGCTGCCGCCGCACGAGCAGCGTAAACGTTCGTTCATATGCTTGTGTGTTTCTGTCTCACTTGCACACATGCATTGCCATTGTGTTCAATTAGAAACTTTGTTACGCGTCTAGCTCTTATGTTTAAAGTCCGATTTATCTGCAACTTTCAGAATAGCTTAATATAATTTGACTCTAACCGAATTTCAAATTACAATACTGTACGTTAAGAACATATGCCTAAAAAATGACATTCAAGTTTGAAAATTGTTTTATTTCTTTTGAGAAAAGGGGGCGTGGCAGCACAAAATTTTTAATAACTATGCATTTATGCCGTCTCAAGGAACCTTCGTACCAAAATTGGTGTTCCTAAGTGCCATAGTTACTGAGATATTCGCCCAAAACATCAATTTATTACGAGGTAAGTCTAGTTTTTTGCTCATTGTGGGCGAACGGGGCGTGGCATCAAAAAAAAAAAAAGATTCTTGTATTGACTGACTAAATATCGAGTCGATAGAGACCAAATTCAAACTTGTAGCTCTTACCATCTCTGAAATCTGTTTGTTCATACGGACGGACAGACAGACAGACAGACGGACAGACGGACATGGCTATATCTACTCGGCTTGTGATGCTGATCAAGAATATATATACTTTATGGGGTCTGCCACGCCTCCTTCTGCCTGTTACATACTTTTCACAAACCTAATACACTCTCTCTTGCAGAGAGTATAAAAAGAAACTAATGAAAGTAAATACGATAATTCCCGATCAACCAATAATCCGAATCACGATGAAAACTTCTCATAATTTAACAACTCTAATTATAACATTCATGCTACTTTACTTAATATGTCCAATAAAAGGTCAATATTTGGAAATCAATCCAATTAATTGTAAAAACGGATATCTTATATTTCAAACAGGAACAATTAACTTACACATAAAATACGAACATCACTATTTAACCATTAATATACCAAAAACTGAAGAAACTCATAATAACCTAACAAAAAAGAAAAGTACAGTCGAGCACGGCCGATCGTAGAATACTCTCTGCAATTTATTTCCGATCATTTAATAAAATCGGTATCCAAGTATATCAATTGATACTTGCAACAAAACACGTTGAAACAAAAACATCTGATTGTATGTATACACACACATATACATTTGACATTATATGCATGCACGCACATATGTATGTGTGTATATGTAGTACATACACAATTGGTTGGCACAGCCAGCATTCGCGGGCAGCGCTGCCTCTAGAACGCAGCGAAAACGTTCGCTCACATGTTTGTATGTTTCTATCTCGCTCGCACACTTGCAGTGAAATGGCATTAAATTATAAACTTTGTTAAGTGTCTAGCTCTTTTGTTTATAGGTCGATTTATATGCAACTTTTAGGATAGTTTGATATACTTTGTCTTCAAAAGAATGTGAAATAACAATACTGTACGATAAGAACATATGACTTCAAATCGGCATTGAAGTTTGAAAGTTATTTTATTTCTTGTGGGGAAAGGGGGCGTGGCAGTCCAAAATTTTTAATGACAATGCATTTATGCCGTCTCAAGGAACCTATATTCCAAAATTGGTGTTCCTAACTGCCATAGTTACAGAGATATTCGCCTAAATCTGTTTGTTCATACGGACAGACAGACAGACAGACGGATAGACAGACAGACGGACAGACGGACATGGCTATATCGACTCGGCTTGTGATGCTGGTCAAGAATATATATACTTTATGGGGTCGGCCAAGCCTCCTTCTGCCTGTTACATACTTTTTTTTTTTTCACATATATACTCTCTCTTGCAGAGAGTATAATAAAACAAACAAAGGAGTTTGAACGACTAACAAAAATTAAATAGTTAACAGTAAAACTGGACCGAGAACTGAATGGTATAAGACTAGTAAAACGTAACAAAAGAGGACTTCCTAATTTCATGGGAACCTTTTATAAATATCTTTTCGGAACTTTAAACCAAGAAGACAAAGAAGAATTGCAATCAAAAATAGATAATCTTTCAGTAAATAGTGTTCAAGCTAATGAATTAAATGAAGTAATAAAAGCAGTTAATAGAGGAATAGAAGTAATGAACAGTTTAAGTATCACCCATGAGGTAGATCAAAGACTTGAATTATTAATTTTCAATTAACAAAAATTCACAGAATACATTGAAGACATTGAACTGGGAATGCAACTAACCAGGGTTGGTATATTCAACCCTAAATTATTAAAATATGACTCAATATCACATTTAAACGCTGAAAAAAAATAATAAATATTAAAACATCAACTTGGTTAAAGACAAGTACTAACGAAATTTTAATCATTTCCCATATTCCACGTGAAATTATAAATACCCCACAGTTTGACATTATTCCTTACCCTGACGACAGTAAAAACATTTTAACCGAAATTATACATGGCAGTTATTACATACAAAATAATAATGCATTTACAGCAACTAATAAAGAATTAGTAATGAACAAATATATTACTGGAATATAAAACCAAGAAAAAACAGAGTGTAGATATTCAAAAATACATAAAAACTATGAAATTAAGTATGTAGAGCCGAATATTATGTTAACATGGAACTTACCTAAAACAGTATTAAATCAAAATTGTATCAATAGAGAAATAATTATTGAAGGAAATAATATGATAAAAGCCATTGAAAAATCGAAAACAATTATTTAACAAAGTTAAATAAAACAAATTGTAATTTCGTAAACGTTACAATTTAATAGGACTGTCAAACGCGGAGAGGCTGGCGGTGTGCGTGTGGTATTGCGAGATGTACAAAGTCAACTGCCAGCCGCTCGCGACAGCTGCATTGCCGAAAACAAGAACTTACTCGCTAGCTTAAATATAAGAGATTTGCTTACACATCTAGACAATTCAATAATTCCATTTGACTTCTTATACTAACAATTCATTATACTTTCTTATACTAATACTTCAATGGTTTCTTAAACTACCTAACTATGCTTATGAACTAACACCGGCCACCTTGAAGGGATCGCCTTCAATCTAATGGCTAGCTTCGCAATTGGGCGCTTGAACAAGCCAATGCCCATTTCAACGTCGGCGACCCTGATTCGCCCGTCGCCTCCTGTTGTTACGTCCACGACGCGGCCCATTGTCCACCGTTGAGGAGGCGTGTTGTCCTCGTGGACCACAACGAAATCCCCAATCTTGACGATGTCGACCGCCTCCTTCCACTTCCCTCGCTGCTGAAGATTGTGGACGCAATCCTTCGACCACGCTTGCCAGAAGCGCTGTCTGGGCGTGGACAGCAGCTGCCACCTGCGAGAGCACGAAATTTCGCTGCTTTGTGTGGCCCGCTCGAACTCTTGCGGCAGCGAACGAACCGGCTGTCCGACGAGGAAGTGGCCTGGGGTAAGCGCCTCTCCGTCGCTGGGATCGCTGCCCAGCGGTGTCAGCGGCCGTGAGTTTGCCATCGCCTCCACGTTGGCCAGGTGACCTCGGACCTCGGCGTCGGTGAGCGACGCGCTGCCGATCTGCCGCATTGGCAGATGCCTGGCCGGCTTCCCTGCTGCTTCCCACAGTTCTTTGACGTGCGGCGCTCTCTGAGGGATGAACCTCCACTTCATCCCTCGCTCCGCTGCAAATAGCTGCAGCCTGCCCTTCTGCCGGTTGAATGCGTCCTGACGCTCCTTTAAGTGGTTGCTCGTCCCCACGAAATTGGTCGCCTTGTCCAAGTATGGCTGGCCGGGAATGCCACGTCGCGCGATGAAGCTGTTCAAGGGACAGAGAAAGACATTAGTGGACAAGTCTGCTACAAATTTCAGATGAACAGCCTTCGAAGCAAAACAAGCAACCACTGCAATATACACCTTAAGCGGAAATCGTCCTCTTATATTTGGCAACACATTTGGGGGGCCACACAAATCTACTCCTAACTGAGTCAAAGTAACTTGTCTTCCTAACTCGCCTGACTTGTAAATCAATGTGGTCAGCAATTGCAAACTTGGATGCACGATATCATCCTTTTTTGGTCTATCAAATGTAACTGTGCGCCCTGCTCGCTGAGCTGGGTTCAGCAGTATCTTCTCGAGTTCGACAGTTTGTATTTCTACAATGATTATTGATCTTAATTGATCCACTGTTACCAGTTTCCGACAAAATTTGAGTTTCGGAACGTCACACCCTCTTGATAGTGTCGGTACATGTCTCCAAGATACATCAATGGCCATCCCTTTGATGCCTGCAACTCGATTGGCTACGAATGTTGCTAATAATAAAGGGGAACTTTTTATACAATGTAGTGCGATTTCTGAATCATTCCAGACACTCGCACTCTCGATTCGACATAGGTCCAATGCGTATATTTGGGCTAATATATACGCAAACCCATCAAACAATGTTTTCCGCTTGGTAGGACTTAATTTGGCGAAGCTACCTTCCAAGCGATACTGAAAAGTATCCGACCTTGGTGTCCTCCTCATGCCAAGCGTATTTGTCGAATCGGCATCATTGGAAATCAAACGTTTCTTATTTCCGCCTTCTTTTAATACGTATAAATGGTTTGAAAACCATTTTGCCAATTGACGTTCGCCCACTACGAGAATTTCGGGCACCTGCCTTTTTCCCCGTTTGATATTTGCCGTTAAGGCATATCGGTTCAGACCGAACTTACGACATGAACGAATTAGATCCCTCTGAGTAGTATGTTCCACCATCGGAAACTTGTTAGCAGCGTGTGGCGATGTTGGCTTACGCGAGACGTCAAACATCGCTCGAAGTGTGGTGGAACTGCTCTCAGGACTCAGGACGCACTGGTGTGAAACGGCGTAATGTGGTCCTGGTGGAACTTTTGCATCTGAGACGGACAAGCGACCAAGTACACGATACTCGTTTACGAAACTCAAATACATAATATTGATTTTAGCATTAAAACCTCTACGTTCTACCGAGAGAACCTGTCTTTTAACTATTTCTGGGGGACATTGGAGCAGTTTGGGATCAGTCTTGCATGACACACTGATTCCAAAATGTCCTGTCGGCAATTTCCAAATGCTGTCCCGAAAGCTTTGTTCGCAAACAAAGTGTTCTGCAGAATAATTTTCCGAAACACTTGTCTCTGGGACAGCTTCTTGTCTCAGTGATGTTGCATCACTGAGCAGCATACTGGGCTCTTGGTACGAATTTTCCCGCACCGCCCTGATGCCACCCAACCAAGCAACGTCCTTTGCAGCACTGGACCTTTATTCGCCAATCTTATTTGTCCACTACGTAGCAAGTCGAAAAAGGAGTCTGCTCCCAGAAGCATATCTATTTCTTGGGGTCTATGAAATTGAGGGTCAGCCAGTTCGACATTGGATGGAATCTTCCACCGATTGACGGGAAGATCACAGTCTGGCTGCCTGCTACAAATTGACTTTAGCACCCAAAAATCGGCGCTAAACTGGTGTCTCGTTGCTCGAGACGAAACTATCGTCGATACCTCGCTCTTTGCTGTCAATATAGCCTGTCCAACCGACTTTACGGTCAAGCACTTATTTTTGCGTTGAAGGCGCAAAGCTTGAGCGAGCTCTTCCGTTATAAAGTTTACCTGCGAGCCTGAATCCAACAAGGCTCTAGCGTTTCGCTTTTGACCAAATCTGTCTCGAACTGTTACAACTGCAGTTGCAAGGATTACTTGGTCGACTTCGCTAGCAACATGGTTCACATGGGCAGGATGAGCGGATGCTTGTACTGTTTCTAATGCGTATTTGTGAAGGAGAGTGTTATGAGGATGAGAACAAACTCTACACTTCGACGCAGTACAGTTGGACACTCTGTGCCCTGAATGCAAGCAATTAATACAAAGTTGACTAGATTTTTCGAAATTAAATCTTTCGTCAACTGGCAATGCTGCGAACCCTTGGCAATTTCCAATCATATGGTTGGCACTGCAAAAGCTGCATGAGGGTTCAACTACTTTCTCGACATTCGTGCATGCAAATGACGACTTTTTGGCAGGTTTCATGTCGGATTTTTTGCTTCATCCTAGACTTTGAACTTTCTTCAGCAGACAAATGCTGATATCGCCTGTTCAAAGCCACAACACAATCGGCCCATTTCGGTAATGTATTATAGTCCAGTTGCTCCTCATACTTCGACTTTGTATGAGGATCAACCTTAGACATGACTATGTGTATCAAAATAGCGTTAGCGAAGTCTTGCTCATCTCCAACTGACATTAACGAATCAAAAATTGCTGATACCGAGTCTACCATTGTGCGAATTCCAATTGCCGATGGCTTATACATTGGCTCAATATCGAACAACTGGGCAAGGGTGTCAAAAAATATCAGACATTTGTTGTCGTACACTCTACTTAGGCTCTCTAATGCCTTTGGGTAGTTTGCATCAGACACCTGAAAAGCTCTGATGGTACCTAACGCCTCATCTGATAAGCACGATATCAAATGGTTGAATTTCTCAATGTTTGATAGCGAGCGATCAGAATCTACCAAACTATTAAACAGACCGATAAACTGCCTATATTCTGAATGTTTACCGCTGAATTTAGGCAATTTAAGTTTGGGCAGGTGAGAATGGTGAGATACTGGAGGTACGTTTTCGGACGCGTGGTACGCGCTAAGGGCAGACATATACGATGATCGGGCCAGAATACACGTTTCCTCCAGCATTGCGCGGCTAGTATTGTCAGGATCTATTGCATTGATCTCTGACTGAAGGTCCATGGCTTTAGTAATGTACGAATTTAGAATGTCTAGCCGGCACTGAATTTCAAATTTGCTTGGGTTCACCATTTTATTAACGAGTGAACTCCGTTGTCTCTCAATGTCGCTCTCTACCTTTTCTAATTTTACGAATAATTGGCTTAAACGAGCACTGAGACAAGTTTCCTCGCCAAGAAGAACGGTATCATTCGGATCTGATTTGTGTGCCATATTAAAAACTTTTTTTTTTTTTTAAATGTGGATCTATTTGAGTGCACGTAAGTGTACTACCTCACGAAAAATCAGCTAATAAAGAATCGAATGACCGAAGATAATCAGATGGTTAAAGATAATCAGATGATTAAAGATAATCAACTGATTACAGATAGTTGACCGATAATACGAGCGAAGATAATCAGATGATTAAAGATAATCAGCTGATTAAAGATAGTTAGCCGATCAACACCACTGGCTAACAAAGATAATCAGATGAATAAAGTTAATCAGCTGACTAAGTAGACTGCCTTCTCGAATCACAGAGATAAGAGAAGCTAAAGCAGCAGCGCGTATGCAGATATGCGCTGGCAGCAACAACAAACAATTAAACACTCGAACTCACAAGCGACTGCGTAACGATAATCACCCAATTAGCGATATTCGGCTGATTATAGTTATACAGGCGTGGACTGCGCTCTGTGCAAACAACAACAACACACGTATATGTAAGCGAACGATTTGCCAATAACAACTATACGAAAGTGCAGCCGCTCAGCGTACATATGTATGTATGTATGTATGTCTGTTAGCGCTGATGTTTAAGCATAAGCAGCGCTGGCGCAAGCAAAACGAAAAACGAATAAGTAAAGTAAAACAACGAAAGTTAAATTCCACCAACTGTATGCAACCTGCTAACCGCGCTTTTGCTTATGTGCAAGAACTGAAGCGAAAAGTAAGAAGCAAAGGTCAAAACCCACCACCGAACGTATCGAGATCTTAGCGAATAGCGGAATTAAGAGAAACGGCGAATATTTATATGCGTATATAAATAAATTCAAGTACACAATTTAAGTCAATATTTCACTTTTATTTATGCTTTTTCGTTTGTTTTATTAATTTTGGGTTTTTATGTTTTGCTTCGAGTTATTCACTAAAATCAAATTTACCAGTGCCGAAACGCAATGTCTATTATGTGCAACAAAGGGAGCGGTACTTAGATGTGTACTTTAAATATGTGCCGCTTCTAAGCTTGCACTTTCTAATATCACCTATGCACTGACTCGTTTGGGCACTGTTACCTGGTCATCAGAAGAGTCGCTCATTGGCTCAATTCTGGGCATTTTCTCCAGTTAATTCCAACTTGATCCACAAATCCAGGTGATCTAAGTCCAGAGTATTCCTAAGGCCAACAGCTCCAGGGAAATCACTAAAACAAATACCGAACCGACACGCAAACACACCAAGCCTCGAAATGTCTAGAAGACCAACGACCACGAATGAAAGTCCCTGCTCGGGCGCCAATGAAAAATCGAATTGTAATTTCGTAAACGTTACAATTTAATAGGACTGTCAAACGCGGAGAGGCTGGCGGTGTGCGTGTGGTATTGCGAGATGTACAAAGTCAACTGCCAGCCGCTCGCGACAGCTGCATTGCCGAAAACAAGAACTTACTCGCTAGCTTAAATATAAGAGATTAGCTTACACATCTAGACAATTCAATAATTCCATTTGACTTCTTATACTAACAATTCATTATACTTTCTTATACTAATACTTCAATGGTTTCTTAAACTACCTAACTATGCTTATGAACTAACAGCCATAAATTGTTCAATCCAATTAGATGAAATATTAATAACCAATTCTATGTTAGATTACACGCAAATAATTTACATAAATAATTATGTAACTAAATTAGAATCATTGTCATATGTCCAAACTAAAGAAATTATCTTACAGCAAACAAAATTGTATAACACGTTCCAAATTATTACTGTAACCACTTTAATAATTATTTTAATCGCATTAATTATGTACATTATCTTTAAATACAAAAATATTCCAGGAAAACTTATTGTTAACTATAAGAACCAAAAAGAATCAACCCCAAACATACAATCAAATATTTAAAATGATATTGAAATCAAAACAAAAATGAAACCGAAGAAATTGTAACAGACCCAACACTATACCCAAAATTATCCGCCTGAGGACAGGCTCATTTCTTAAGGATGGGGAAGTGACATATGTAGACACATATTTACCCATACATTACGCATAGCACGCACTTTTCATTTTTATTACACATTCCTCTCCCACAGATTTAAACCAAACATTATAAAATAATCAAATGGTGACAATAAAAATTCTGGCTTCCCACGAACCTATCAAATATCATAAACAATTCGCCAGAATCGCTGACGTTGCACAAATCCTGGCCGACAGAATTCTCTTAAAGCTCAATCTCTTCAAGATCGAGATCCCCCTTTATTTACATAAGAGCCAAAAGCTCCAAAAGTCTAAAGTCCAATCAATTAAAGCTCAAAGCCGAGGTTTGCTAAACGTCTTTAGAATATAGCATAAGTAGTCTAGATTTGTATCTGTACTCCATAGTATCGTGTTGTGAAATAAAATTATATTTTTTTAAATAACCGATCTTCGAACTACGTTATTATATACTTTATGGGTTTGCAAGAGCCTCCTTCTGCCTGTAATGAACATTTCGCTTCCGACAAACTTAATAGACCCCTCTACTCTTTTTTAAAGGTCTAAAAATTTTTAATTGACGAAATCGTAATTATTTTGAGGCAGAGTCAATATGAATGACGAGCACTGAATAAAATAGTATTCTGATTTAAAATCGGTGGAGTTTTGATAGAGATAATTCTGATTAAAGCTTAAAATGTGAGGAATCCAAAAGAAAGCGTCTAAAATCATCTACAACGTCTAAGCAAAAAGTAAAATTTAAAAAATTGACAAAATCATAATTGTTTTGTTGCAAAGTCAATATAAATGTAGAGTTTTGACAGAGATAATCAAGATCAAAGCTTAAAAACCGAAAACGAATGATGGAGAGTCAATATAAATGACGAGTATTGAATAAAATGCTATCCCGATTTTAAATCTGTGGAGATTTGACATAGATAATCAAAATCAAAGCTTAAAATGTGAGATCTCGAATAGATACTTTTAAAAATCTTCTAATACGTCTAGAAACGTCCTAAAATTAGAGAAATATTAAAAAAAAAAAAAACAATTTTAATTTGACGAAATCATTTTTGTTTTGATGCAGAGTCAATATAAATGACGATCATTGAATCAAATGTTATTCCGACTTAAAAGCTGTTTAGTTTTGACAGAGATAATGAAGATTAAAGCTTAAAATGTAAGGAATTAAAACAAGAAAGATAAGTACAGTCGAGCACGCCCGACCGTAGAATACTCTCTGCAATTTATTTCCGATCATTTAATAAAATCGGTATCCAAGTATATCAATTGATACTTGCAACAAAACACGTTGAAACAAAAACATCTGATTGTATGTATACACACACATATACATTTGACATTATAAGTATGCACGCACATATGTATGTGTGTATATGTAATACATACACAATTGGTTGGCACAGCCAGCATTCGCGGGCAGCGCTGCCTCTAGAACGCAGCGAAAACGTTCGCTCTCATGTTTGTATGTTTCTATCTCGCTCGCACACTTGCAGTGAAATGGCATTAAATTATAAACTTTGTTAAGTGTCTAGCTCTTTTGTTTATAGGTCGATTTATATGCAACTTTTAGGATAGTTTGATATACTTTGTCTTCAAAAGAATGTGAAATAACAATACTGTACGATAAGAACATATGACTTCAAATCGGCATTGAAGTTTGAAAGTTATTTTATTTCTTGTGGGGAAAGGGGGCGTGGCAGTCCAAAATTTTTAATGACAATGCATTTATGCCGTCTCAAGGAACCTACATACCAAAATTGGTGTTCCTAAGTGCCACAGTTACTGAGATATTCGCCCAAAATATCAATTTTTTACGAGGTATGTCTAGTTTTTTGTTCATTGTGGGCGAATGGGGCGTGGCATCGAAAAAAAAAAGATTCTTGTATTGACTGACTTAACATCGAGTCGATTGAGACCAAATTTAAACTTGCAGCTCTTACCATCTCTGAAATCTGTTTGTTCATACGGACGGACAGACAGACGGACAGACAGACGGACAGACAGACGGACCAACAGACGGACAGACGGACATGGCTATATCGACTCGGCTTGTAATGCTGGTCAAGAATATATATACTTTATGGGGTCGGCCACGCCTCCTTCTGCCTGTTACATACTTTTTTTTTCACAAACCCAATATACTCTCTCTTGCAGAGGGTACAAGTAAGAAAGGCTACAGTCGAGCTAGCCGACTGTAAAAGACCCCGTACTCATAGTATTTGCAATAAAACACTTTGAAACAAAATCATCACTTTGTGATAGGGATGCAAATCGCCAAGAAAATACCGATATCGACATTAATTAAAATATCACATCAAATCAAATATCGATATTATCAACAACTGAATTTAAATACGATATATCGCTATAGATATAGACATAATTACCAAATATCGCTTGCGATATTATATCGCAATTATAATTACTATCGTATTAAATATCGATATATGATTTATCGTATCGTATGCATACATGAACGTGCATCGTCCGCGAGCAACGCTGTCACTACACAAGCAGCGAAAACGTTCGCTCACATGTTTATATGCTTCTGTCTCGCTTGCACACATGCATTGACATTGCGTGCAATTGTTAAATTTGTAACGTGTCTAGCTCTTTTGTTTATTGTCCGATTTGTATGCAACTTTCAGGTTAGTTTGTGATACTTTGTCTCCAAACGAATTTGAAATTACAATACCGTACAATAAGTGTAAATGCCTTAAAAATGGCATTGAAGTTTGAAAATTATATCATTCTTGTGGGAAAACGGGGAGTGGCAGTCCAAAAATTTTAATGACAATGCATTTATGCTGTCTCTAGCAACTTACATACCAAAAATGGTATTCTTAAGTGCTATAGTTACTGAGATATTTGCTTAAAACATCAATTTTTTCCGAGGTGACCATAGTTTTTTACAATTTGCGGGGGCGGTAAGGGGCGTGGCAAAGATTTGAAATAAACTTGATCTGCTCGCGAAGCAAACGGACTTTCATTCCAAATTTGGTGGCTCTAGCTCTTAAAGTTTAAAAGATCCAGGTGTTCATACGGACGGACGGACAGACGGACAGACGGACATCGCTATATCCTCTCGGCTGTTGATGCTGATCAAGAATATATATACTTTATGGGGTCGGAAAAGCCTCCTTCTGCCTGTTACGCACATTTCGCTTCAGACAAACCTAATAGACCCCTCTACTCTTTTTTAGAGTACGGGGTCTAATAAAAAAGAAGGTCTAAAATCGTCTAAAATTTCTGAGCAAAACATAAAAAAGAAGATAAAATTTTATATTGACGTAATTATTATAATTTGGATAATGAGTCATTATAAATGATAAGCATTAAATAAAATGGTATTCCAATTTCAAATCAGTTCAGTTCAAATCAGAGATAATCAAGATCAAAGCTTAAAATGTGAGGAATCGAAAAGAAAACGTCTAACACCGTCTACAACGTCTAAGAAAACAAAAAAAAACAAGAAAGAAAATTACAGTCGAGCGCGCCCGACCGTAGAATACTCTCTGCCTTTTATTCCCGATCATTTTAATGAAATCAGTATCCGAGAATATCAACTGATAGTACTTGCAGTAAAAAACGTTGAAAGACGTTCAGCTAGGAAGTTAAGCCTCTTTTATAGAGATATGTATGGTTTTAGGCCGAAGATTTTCAAGTGATGCGGTGGCGCGGATGGTTAGTATTCGGTCGATGAACGGAAGTCGTGGGTTCGAATCCTGGTCCGTCATCGAAAAGAATATATTTTATTGTGTTGTTTAAATGTGTAGCATTATCGAAAAAAATTGTTTATTAGCAAATTATTAACAAACAATTAAAAAAAAAAATTTTTAAACTGGGTTTTGATAAAAAAAAATTTTTATTACTAAATGAAAACATGCAATAATTGGAGCTATTGAATTATATTCTTTTAAAGGACTGACCGCGACTCGAACCCACGACTTTCCGTTCGCCGATCAAGCACTTAACCGGCAACGCCATCACGACACTTGAAAGTTTCCCGCCCAAAACCATACATATAAAAAAAGCTTAACTTCCTAGCTGGATAACTATTTTGTTAAAAATAGAATTTTGGTCGGCACGGCCAGCGTCTGCGAGCAGCGCTGCCGCTAGCAAGCAGCGAAAACGTTCGCTCACATGTTTGTATGCTTCTGTCTCGCTTGCACACATGCATTGACATTGCGTTCAATTATTAACTTTCTTACATGTCTAGCTCTTTTGTTTATAGTCCGATTTGTATGCAACTTTCAGGATAGTTTGATATATTTTGTCTTCAAACGAATGTGAAATAACAATACTGTACGATAAGAACATATGCCTTAAAATCGACATTGAAGTTTGCAAATTATTTTATTTCTTGTGAGAAAATGGGGCGTGGCAGACCAAAATTTTTGATGACAATACAATTATGCCGTCTCTAGGAACCTGCGTACCAAAATGGGTGTTCCTAAGTGCCATAGTTACTGAGATATTCCCCTAAAACATCAATTTTTTACGAGGTATGTCTAGTTTTTTGCTCATTGCGGGCGAAAGGGGCGTGGCATCGAAAAAAAAAGATTTTTGTATGGACTGACTTAATATCGAGTCGATAGAGACCAAATTCAAACTTGTAGCTCTTACCATCTCTGAAATCTGTTTGTTCATACGGACAGACAGACAGACAGACGGACAGACGGACAGACGGACATGGCTATATCGACTCGGCTAGTGATGCTGATCAAGAATATATATACTTTATGGGGTCGGCCACGCCTCCTTCTGCCTGTTACATACTTTTCACAAACCCAATATACTCTCTCTTGCAGAGAGTATAACAAGAAAGAAAAGTACAGTCGAGCACGCCCGACCGTAGAATACTCTCTGCAATTTATTCCCGATCATTTAATAAAATCGGTATCCAAGTATATCAATTGAAACTTGCAACAAAACACGTTGAAAAACAAGAAAGAAAAGTACAGTCGAGCACGCCCGACCGTAGAATACTCTCTGCAATTTATTCCCGATCATTTAATAAAATCGGTATCCAAGTATATCAATTGATACTTGCAGCAAAACTCGTTGAAACAAAAATATCTGATTGTATGTATACACACACATATACATTTGACATTATAAGTATGTACGCACATATGTATGTGTGTATATGTAATACATACACAATTGGTTGGCACAGCCAGCATTCGCGGGCAGCGCTGCCGCTAGAAAGCAGCGAAAACGTTCGCTCACATGTTTGTATGTTTCTGTCTCGCTTGCACACATGCAGTGAAATGGCGTCATATTATAAACTTTGTTACGTGTCTAGCTCTTTTGTTTATAGTCCGATTTATATGCAACTTTCATGATAGTTTGATATACTTTGTCTTCAAACGATTGTGAAATTGCAATACTGTACGATAAGAACATATGCCTTAAAATCGGCATCGAAGTTTGAAAGTTATTTTATTTCTTGTGGGAAAAGGGGGCGTGGCAGTTCAAAATTTTTAATGACAATACAATTATGCCGTCTCTAGGAACCTGTGTACCAAAATTGGTGTTCCTAAGTGCCACAGTTACTGAGATATTCCCCTAAAACATCAATTTTGTACGAGGTATGTCTAGTTTTTTGCTCATTGCGGGCGAAAGGGGCGTGGCATCGAAAAAAAAAGATTTTTGTATGGACTGACTTAATATCGAGTCGATTGTGACTAAATTCAAACTTGTAGCTGTTACCATCTCTGAAATCTGTTTGTTCATACGGACGGACAGACGGACAGACCGACAGACGGACAAACGGACATGGCTATATCGACTCGCCTGTTGATGCTGATCAAGAATATATATACTTTATGGGGTCGGAGATGCCTCCTTCAATGCGTTACAAACTTCGTGACAAAATTAATATACCCTCTGCAAGGGTATAAAAATAACAATTATTTGGTCAAAACAAAAGTACCAAGTGAGTTCAAATATTCAGATGTTGCACGAACACGATGGGTAGCTATGTCCCTTGAAAAACCTTATGATTTTCTATTGGGCATGGATTTTATCCAAGGAAATGTGGAAAATGTTGATTTTAAAAACAAAAGAATAAAGCTTAACAATGGGGTCGAAATTCCGTTCCTATCCAAACTGTCAGAAGACATTTGCGTTATGGAAGTAAGTGAAATTGATGATCTTAGGCTTGGTGAATTAAATGTTGAGGAGGCTCAAATAATACAAAATTTAACGAAAAAATATGAAAAACTATACTTCAAAGAAGGAGATCAGTTAACCAACACCAATACAATAGTTCATAAAATCAGAACAACCACAGACCATCACATTAACTCAAAACTCTATAGGGTTTCCCCAAAATATGAGGAGGAAGTAAGAAATCAAATTATAGAAATGGAAAAAAGTGGAATTATAAGGAAAAGCAGAAGTAAATACAGTTCACCTATATGTGTGATTCCGAAAAAAATTGACAAGTCAGGTATTCAAAAATACCGCATTTGCGTAGACTATAGGAGACTAAACCAAGTAACCGTTCCAGATAAGTATCCTATACCTATCATGGACGCTGTATTGGACAAACTTGGTAAAGCCCAATACTTTACCACCCTAGACTTAGCTAAGGGATATCATCAAATTCTAATGGCAGAAGAAGACATAGAAAAAACAGCTTTCATAACACCATTGGGTCTTTATGAATATGTACGAATGCCATTCGGGCTGAAAAATGCCCCAGCCACATTCCAGAGATTGATGAATGAGATTTTAAGAGACTACATAAACAAAATTTGTGTAGTGTATCTTGATGATATATTAATATTCTCAACAACACTCGAAGAACACAAGATCGCTATGGAAAAAATTTTTAAAGTAATACGAAAACATAATTTGAAAATTCAGCCAAACAAATGCTCGTTTATGAAAAAACATACAGAATATTTAGGACACATTCTTACTAAAGAAGGTTTGAAACCAAACCCAAAGAAAATAGAAGCTATACAGGAAATCCAGTTACCAAAAACCGAAAAACAATTAAAAGGGTTTCTCGGCATGACCGGATTTTACAGGAAATTTATTAAAGACTATTCCAAAATAGCTTATCCAATGATAAGATATTTACAAAAAGGAATGACAATAAACACAAATGACCCGCAGTATATTGATGCATTTGAGAATCTCAAAGCTCTTATAAGCTCACACCCAATTTTGAAATATCCAGAATTTGACAAACCATTTACAATCACTACAGATGCTAGTGATTACGCTATAGGTGCAGTGTTGTCCCAACAAGGACAACCAATAGCATTTGTGTCACGAACACTCAATAAACACGAGAAAAACTATAGTACAATTGACAAAGAATTTTTATCCATAGAACATGCCGTAAATTATTTTAAACATTATCTGGTAGGAAACAAATTCCACATCATAACAGATCATGCCCCTATTAAATACCTAAATTCAAAGTTTAAGGGAAAAGAAATGACCACTAGACACCAGAGATGGATTTTAAAATTGCAAGAATTTGACTATGATATAACATACTTAAAAGGAAAAGATAACAAAGTAGCAGACTTTTTAAGGCAGCAAACAGCTCAGCTAATAAATAATGAAAATAAAGATGAATCTAACTTTGAACTCACAAATACACAGCACTCTGCAGATGAAGAAGAATTAACTCATTTTTGGATAAAAGAAGACATTGTCAATAAATACAAAACTCAGATTATTATTACATATACAGCAACAGATAACATTATTGTAAAACACGGAAGAAAAATAATTGAAATTAATCCAGCAGATTCAGAATCTGAAATTGAAATTAAATTACAAAATAATATAGAAAAAGGAACAGTAGGAATTTTTTCGGAAGTACCAGATTCAGTATATCACAAAATTCAATGCATATTAATAAACATTTTCTCACATTGCAAGAACATAAAATTTTTAAAATGCACAAAAAGAGCACAGGAAATATCAAGTGAGGAAGAATTGCATAAGCAAATTTCCTTATACCACACTAAAGATTCATTACACAGTGGTATAAATGAAACATTCCATTCACTAAAGGATAAAATATACTACCCAAAATTAAGAGAGCATATTCAGCTAATAATATCCAATTGCAAAAAATGTAAAGAAATAAAATATGATAGAAATCCAATTAAACCTAAATTTCAATTCACAGAAACTCCAGATAAAAAAATCAAATTATACACTTAGATATTTTCCATATAAAACACAAATCGTTTGTCACAATCATAGACAAACTTACAAAATTTGCCGTAGCTTACAACATAATAGATAGAAACTGGAGAACCAAGATGCAAATTATGATTGAACATTTTGCAAAATTCAATAAGCCACAGAAAATTATCATGGATAATGAATTCAGAGCAGAACAAATAATTCAATTTTTAGACAAAGAAGAAATTGAGGTATATCATACAAAGCCAAATTCACATACAGGAAATGCAGACATAGAAAGATTACATTCCACATTAATTGAAATAATAGCTGGAATAGATAATAACGAAATATCAATAGAATCCAAAATTCAGATAGCAATTGCAGCTTACAATAAACGTCATCATTCCACAATAAAGTGCACACCAGATTATGCTAAGAACATTGAAGACGAAAGAAAACTTAAAATTACCATTGAAAAACATAAAAAAAACATTTTGACTAAACGAAATAATACAAGAGAAGAGTACACTGAAGAAAGGCAAAGAGGCCCAATCAAGAATTATAAAAGAATAAGACATAAGGATGAACCTTACTTCAGATTTGCAGAGCTAAAAAACAAGATTGAACCCATTCAATTGAATGCAGGATATACACCCATACAAATTTACCCAACGGAAATAGTAAATGAGACAGTTATAATATTACATATTATTAATATTGACCCATTAGTTGACATAATGAACCAAATAGAAACAAATATTAAAAGCGTTAATATAACAGACAAGAATGAGTTGTTCACAGAAATCAATTTAATTAGAGCAAAAATAAAATCTATAACACCACATAATAGAATCAAAAGAGGAGTATTAAACATTGTAGGAACCACATATAAATGCCTATTTGGACTCATGGACGATGAAGACAGGACAGACATTTTAGAACATCTTGACACAATTGATCAGAACAATCATAATAATATAAACAACATGAATCAACAAATTGTTATCAATTCCCATTTTAATGACACAATACAAACATTAGCAGAAACTATTAAACACGATAGAATAATCATTAACGAAACACTTCAAAGCATAAACACCCAAAATAAGAAAATAATAATGAAAATTATACATACTGACCAAATGCAAAAACTTAAGAACATTGAATACAAAGTAAATTACATTCAAGAAAGAATTGCCTCTGCTAAAAACAATATTATATTACCAGAAATCCTATCCGAAGAAGAAATAAATAAATTTGACATTGATTTTTATAAACTAAAATTAATCCGCATGGGCATACTAAAATATAAGAATAATTGCATTATAATAGCAATTAAGATACCTAAAAATTATATAAGTGTAAATGTTAAATTACTAATCCCAATGCCTAACAAAGAATATATTCAAATAGATCAGGAAAATCTTTTAATCATCGAAATTAAAAATAAGACACTTGACTACAAACCAAACACAATTTTGAAAGAACTTCAGCCAAGCAAAAGTTGTACTATTAACAACAATTGCAAATTCATATTTAACAACATAATAAGTATTGAAGAAATCGATGACGATACATTAATAATTAAAAATGCCAGAGAAGAAAAAATTATACCAAAACTGCGACGACAGAAATATTATATTAAATGGAAATAATCTAATACAATTTGGAAATTGCAATATAAAAATTTTAACAGAAACATTTTCTAATGAAAAAAATAGAATTTTATGAAAAATTTTATTACCCTACAGAAATTTTAAACCAAACTTACAAAAACACTATAAATTTTGATCATTTAACTATAAAAAATTTTGAAAACCTAAAAGAAATAACAGAACTAAAATATCAGAAAAAGTAACAAATGGCATTATACTAATATTTATATTAATCATTGTATTATGTTTTATCATATATATATACTTACGCTGCAAAAAGCAAAATATTAACATTAATGTAAAAAAGAATTCAGGAGAATTCATACTTTAAGGGGGGAGGAGTTATGCCTTTAGCATCCCATCCCAGACTTTTAGCTGAATTAAAAGGTTTACAGTCCACTTTAATGTAAAAATAACAGACACCAAAAGTGTCATAAGAATATTTGACAGTTATGCATTCCATTAGCCAAAGGCGTAAAAAGAATAGTTGACAGCCCTTAACTCTATTGAACATAAATGTAAACAGAATGTACCATAGCCCTGCATAGCCCACACCACAAAATGTAAACATAAACACTTTGGCGCAGCTCTCGCTGCATAATGTAAACACCTAGAATTAAATAAGACGACAACCGAGATTGAATCGGCACCAATAGTTGTATAAGAAATCAGTTATATTTTTACACTCAAATCATTCAGATGTATTTCGCTTAAATAAAAACGCTTTTAAACATAATTCGTGCGGGTCCAGTTGCTCCCTTCTGGGGCCGCTATCTCCCACTGAAGTCTCGAAGTACCTCGCCCTTGTCGTCCATTGCGTTGACCCTCCTGCAGCGCCACGCTCGCTACTCTCTTGGTTCCTCTCGCCTTCATCGGGGGATCCGAGTGTTCTCCCATCCGTGCTCTGAAAGAAAGGCTTCAAAGCGGTTAGGTTGACCATCCGTCTCTCTTGCTTGCCTTGCAGGACGAGTCTCACGATGTTGGGGAAAATAAAGTGTACCTCCCGGTGGAGCCATTCAGGCTTGGGGACCAGTTTGGCCGCGAAACCCTCGGCATTAGACTGTTGGTGTTGCCTCAACCAGACCGCATCCCCATGCCCAGGGCGCCATTTCCGTCTTCTCAAATTATAGGACCTTCCCTGATCCTTCGATGCCCGTTGGAGATTGGTCCGAACTATCTCAAACATTTGAACCTTTGGCAACTTTCGCAGCCCTCACTTATCGAGCCGCGTCGCTAAACATTCCTGGCCAATAATTGCGCTGCGCCAATCTCATCACTGTCTTCCCCACGCCTTGATGGCCGGCTGTGGGATCATCGTGCCATTCTTGCACCACTCGGATCCTCCGGCAATTCGGAACGCATAGCTTTCATGGCATGTAGTCCTAATCGTCTATTCTCCGGCCCAGGTTCCTGTATTAATTCCTATTCTCTAAGTAGTCAGTGACCTTCTCTGTCTCACCCTTGATCAGTCCGCGCATCTTCTCTATCCATTTGTACGGAGCTACCACCACTCCCATAATCCGTACTTCAGGTGAAGACGCTGTTCCGTCTTTCGGCGACCTGTTCCGCCCTCCGTTGCCTGTTCCGATGCATTCTCCTCGTGTTCCTCGGATGTGCGTGTTCGAGGGGTCAATCCCTGCTTGGATAGCGGGATAACTTCTATCGGTGGGCGATCTTCATGAGGCACAAAAAATCCATGCCCAAAATGGCATGATCCAACATGATGGGTATCCGCAATAGTACGCTTCTCCGGCGAAGCTAACCTTTAATTTCAGCGCGATTGTCACGTCCAAAGCTGAACCGTCTGTCGTTTTCCGCTTTCGTGCGATCGCAGTAGTCCCAACTGCTCTTGCCTGGTACCCCGCAGACCCGGCAGAAGGTGATCCTCGGATTCCGGCATTCCCGAGCGAAACGCCCCGTTTGTCCACATCGATGGCACGCTGTACGCGGATCGTACATTGCTTTCCTATTGTGTGTGATCCTCTGGTTGATGGCCTCTGTCTGGGTCGTCCCCGGATGCGCTTCTCTACTGAGTGCCCCGCACACTCTCGAACTCTGGTCCCATCTGGTTGAGTTGTGCCAACGACGCAAAATTCTGCCTCCGGACATACAATCGGTATTCCGGGAAGGAATTTAGTATACCTGGTGCAACTCCTGTGCTGCATCGTATGCAGCATGACGCATGAGCAGCCTTGTCTCCACCAAAAAATTCTTGAATTTTTCCCCGCCTCGCACAGTGGGGGCCAAAAACATTGCAAAAATTATAGGTTTTGAACCAATTAAGATATTTTAAAAATTTAAAAGCAGTTAATAGATAACTTATTAGGCTATAAATTGAATGTTAAACAGTGTGTTTGGTCAACAGGGTGCTTCAAAATTTGAAGTCAAAGTTCACAAATGTTTCTACTCATATAAAACGCTTAAAATAAAAATAAAAAACAAGAAAGAAAAGTACAGTCGAGGTATACTGTAGAATACTCTCTGTATTTTATTCCCGATCATTTTAATAAAGTCGGTTTCCGAGAATATCAATTGATAGTAATTGCAGTAAAACACGTTAAAACCAAAACATCTGTTTGTATGTATGCACATACACATTTGACGTTATATGTATGCACGTACATAAGTATGAGTATATATATAATACATATACAATTGGTCGGCACGGCCAGCATTCGCGGGCAGCGCTGCCGCTAGCAAATAGCGAAAACGTTCGTTCACATGTTTGAATGTTTCTGTCTCGCTTGCACACATGCACTAATCTTGTGTTCAATTATTAACTTTCTTACATGTCTAGCTCTTTTGTTTATTGTCCGATTTAGATGCAACTTTCAGGATAGTTTGATATATTTTATCTTCAAATGAATGTGAAATAACAATACTGTACGATAAGAAAATATGCCATAAAATCGGCATTGAAGTTTGAAAAGTTTTTTATTTCTTGTATGAAAAGGGGGCGTGGCCATTCAAAATCTTTGACGACAATGCAATTTTGCCGTCTCTAGGAACCTGCCAACTAAAATTGGTATTCCTAAATGCCACAGTTACTGAGATATTCGCCTAAAACATCAATTTTTTCAAGATGTTTCTAGTTTTTTGAGCATTGTGGGCGAACGGGGCGTGGCATCGAAAAAAAAGATTCTAGTATTGACTGACTTAATATCGAGTCGACAGAGAGCAAATTCAAACTTGTAGCTCTTACCATCTCTGAAATCTGTTTGTTCATACGGACGGACAGACGGACAGACAGACGGACAGACGGACAGACGGACATGGCTATATCGACTCGGCTTGTGATGCTGATCAAGAATATATATACTTTATGGGGTCTGCCACGCCTCCTTCTGCATGCTACATAATTTTCACAAACCCAATATACTCTCTCTTGCAGAGAGTATAATACAATTTCTTATCACAAACTATTGTTTTCAATCTTTGTTTTATATTGGTACCACACTTTAATATGTTTTAGACAAATTTTTAAGCAAATTTACTAAATGTTGATGCCAACATTTTGGTTATATTATTTTGAGGTTATTTTCTTTACCTCTTTTAATTGTCAATTTTCCTAAAAACATACATTTTCATATCTTGTATAATATGTTAAATTTTTTGGGAACTTTAACTATTCGAAATGCTTTTAAAATGGGTGGATCTGAGGATCCGGTGGCCTAGAGACATCCGCTGATGATGGTTCCCACGATGGCTGCTCCGTATGCCCGTACAGTTGTGCATCCCGCAGGTCGGGCCCTGACCGTTGCCGCGATCTACCAACGACACTAAGCAACGCACCTGTCTGAGGCGGCTCCTGAAGCCTGGCCTCTGCCGCCGAGTGGCCACGCGCTTGTATGAACGCAGCGAATCTTTTCCGCAAATCCTTCACGCGGCCACCGTCCTCCAAGTCGAAATCCCGGAGCATCGTCATTAAATCCTCTTTACGCCTGTAATATACCCACGCAGGATTCTTTGACTCACCTGACTCCATTCTGAGTCTTTCAGCTTTGTCTCTTTAGGCCTTCTCTCTTTTCTCCCTTTTTTTGTTTTTTATCTTCCGCGAATGGAGTTTCAGCAACTTTCGATTCTCGGCCTCCTTTTTCCCTGGTTACGGATCGCTTCGTCACCGTTCATTATGCACCAAGCGCACACGTTGTTCTTATTATTATAATTTTTTTTCCTTTCCCCACGAAACTGGCCTCTGGCCGCTGTGCCAGTGACTCTCTTATTTTAGACCCCGTACTCTCAAAAAGAGTAGAGGGGTCTATTATTGTTTGAAGCGAAATGTGCGTAACAGGCAGAAGGAGGCCTGCCCAACCCCATAAAGTGTATATTTTCTTGATCAGCATCAACAGCCGAGTGCTGTCTCTAGCAACCTGCATACCAAAAATAGTATTCCTAAGTGCTATAGATACTGAGATATTCGCTTAAAACATAAATTTTTCCATGGTGACCATAGTTTTTTACAATTTGCGATGGCGGTAAGGGGCGTGGCAAAGATTTGAAATAAACTTGATCTGCTCGCGAAGCAGACGGTGTTTCATTCCAAATTTGGTGGCTCTAGCTCTTATAGTTTAAAAGATCTAGGTGATCATACAGACGGATGGACAGACGGACAGAAGGACAGATAGACAGACGGACAGACGGACATCGCTATATAAGAATATATATACTCTATGGGGTCAGAAACGACTCCTTCTGCCTGTTACGCACATTTCGCTTCAGACAAACCCAATAGACCCCTATACTCATTATACTCTCTGCAAGAGAGAGTATATTGGGTTTGTGAAAAGTATGTAACAGGCAGAAGGAGGCGTGGCAGACCCTATAAAGTATATATATTCTTGATCAGCATCACAAGCCGAGTCGATATAGCCATGCCCGTCTGTCCGTCTGTCCGTCTGTCTGTCTGTCTGTCTGTCTGTCCGTCTGTCCGTATGAACAAACAGATTTCAGAGATGGTAAGAGCTACAAGTTTGAATTTGGTCTCTATCGACTCGATATTAAGTCAGTCAATACAAGAATCTTTTTTTTTTCGATGCCACGCCCCGTTGACCCACAATGAGCAAAAAACTAGAAACACCTCGTAAAAAATTGATGTTTTAGGCGAATATCTCAGTAACTGTGGCACTTAGGAACACCTTTTTTGGTATGTAGGTTCCTTAAGACGGCATAAATGCATTGTCATTAAAAATTTTGAACTGCGGGGCGTCCCTTTTTCCCACAAGAAATAAAATAACTTTCAAACTTCAATGCCGATTTTAAGGCATATGTTCTTATCGTACAGTATTGTTATTTCACATTCTTTTGAAGACAAAGTATATCAAACTATACTAAAAGTTGCATATAAATCGACCTATAAACAAAAGAGCTAGACACTTAACAAAGTTTATAATTTAACGCCATTTCACTGCATGTGTGCGAGCGAGATAGAAACTAACAAACATGTGAGCGAACGTTTTCGCTGCTTTCTAGCGGCAGCGCTGCCCGCGAATGCTGGCTGTGCCGACCAATTGTGTATGTATTCCATATACACACATACATATGTGCGTGCATACTTTTAATGTCAAATGTATATGTGTGTCTATACATACAAACATATGTATTTGTTTCAACGTGTTTTGTTGCAAGTATCAATTGATAAACTTGGATACCGATTTTATTAAATGATCAGGAATAAATTGCAGAGAGTATTCTACGGTCGGGCGTGCTCGACTGTACTTATCTTTCTTGTTTTTAGAGTACGGGGTCTAAAAAATAAAACACGAAAAGATTTTAAATTGACGAAGTTATTATTATTTTGATGCAAAGTCAATGCAAATGACAAATGGTATTCCGATTTAAAACCTGTGGAGTTTTGACAGTGATAATCAAGATCAAAGGTCAAATCATGGGAAAGCAAAAAAACCGTTTAAAATCATCTAAAATGTCTAAGAAATATTAAAAGAAATCATAATTATTTTAATGCAGGGTGAATATTAATGACGAGCATTGAATCAAAAGGTATTCCGATCTATAACTTATGGAGTTTTGACAGAGATAATGAAGATCAAAGCTTAAAACGCGAGGAATCGAAAAGAAACCTTTTTAAATCGTCTTAAAGAATAACAAGTGTGGCAACCCAGTCAACCACCTAGTTTTCAACACTGGTTGGTGTAACCAGATCAAATCATCGCAGCCAACTTAACTTCGACGCGCCAACTTGAAGACACAACATGTGCTCTAATTATAAGCTAATATTAAACATAATACTAAATAACTGAGCGTGTTATTATTATATCAATGCATAGCATCCCTAATTAATAAGCACGCCAAAGTGGTGACCCCGAATGCAAAATCACAATTACGATCTACGTTCAAAAAGTTTTCTAGCCAGTAACGCTGCAGAAACTTTTTACGACGCCGGCAACATGCAGGCCACGGATTATGACCTATCAGATCAATTCCAGGAATTGAAACAGCAAATTGACCAACTGCAATCGTTACGCCAACCAACAGGATTCACATCGCAAAATGCGCAACTCCGCATTCCGAAATTCAACAAAACGGATCCTCAGCTTTGGTTTGCACAGTTGGAACGATTATTCCACCTCCACAATGTCATCGCTGATGATCTCAAATTCGACTTAATTTCGATAAACTTGGAGGAAGATGTAATTGCGAAAGTACACGATCTCATCGTACAGCCACCTCTAACAGACAAGTACGAGACAATCAAAAGACGTCTCATCGACAAGTTTGCAGAATCGGCTGATTCAAAACTACGAAGTCTCTTGCGTGGCGGCGAAACAAATGGAAAAAAACCAACAGAGATATTGTATCATATGCGACGTTTAGTGCCAGATACAGGGTGTGATGAAATTCTTCGGTCCTTGTTTTTGCGTGAGCTTCCGACACAAATTCGACCATTCATTTCTGTGTGGGACGAAACCAACCTGGACAAATTAGCAAAAATGGCCGATACAATGCTTGAAGCTCAGGACTCTAGTGACAAATTTGTAATGTCAACGTCACCGGGTCAGCAAGAACAACATGTGGAATCCATGAGTAGAAAAACACCAAGTATATCTGAGGTTGCAACCATTTTGCAAGCGCTTTCTACAAAAGTCGACAAGTTACAAGAGGAGCTGCACAATTCGAACCAAACAAAGCAGGCACGCCAAGCTAATGCTAGAAATGATCAAAATAGCTCCAGTCAAACCACAATCTGTTTCTACCACAAAAAATTTGGCAGCAACGCTCGCAAGTGCCAGCCAACATGCCCACGTTACCAGCAAACGACAAACTAGAGGTGCTGCCGTCAAGTCAGCTGGTAAACGGCAGCACATCCACTACCAGCATATCAAAAACCCAAACTCATTTCACAAATATTACCGGACCAACGTCTGCACATAAAGGATCGACTCTCGGATCAGCTGTTCCTCATTGACTCTGGTTCAGTCGTATCTGTAATACCTTGCAGCATGGTACCACCAGTGAATAACAACGGCAGACTGTGTCTGTATGCCGCCAATCAAACACCCATTAAAACACATGGAAACTTCACCCTCAAACTTGACCTAGGTCTGCAACGTACATTCACCTGGTCATTCACAGTTGCCGACGTTCAAACACCCTTAATTGGTGCAGACTTCCTCGCAACAAATCAACTCCTTATTGATGTCGGTCAGCAACGCTTACTTGAAGCTTCAAAATCAACGCATTTCGATTTACGAAGTCTATCTCCAAACGCTTCTACATCGCTGGAGCATACATCGGCGTTTGGCGGGCGATAAACTAGCGTCAGCCAAATCACAATTTAACATGCTCGTTGATAAAGGAATTGCTCGATATTCCAAAAGCCCATGGGCAAGTCCTCTGCACATGGTAGCAAAAAAGAATGGACAATGGCGCGCTTGTGGCAATTACCACAAGCTAAACGCTGTGACAGTCCCAGACCGCTATCCAATTCCACACATCCAAGATTTTTCCGATCGTCTTTGCAACAAAAAAATCTTCACAACGTTGGATTTGGAGAAAGCGTACTCTCAAATTCCGATGGCACAGGAGGAATTTCAGGCAGCAGACAGCGAGTTGTCCGTGTTGTTGAGCGGAACAACGTCACTACAACTACAATCAATGGAACTCAACAAGGGAGTACACGTTTACTGCGACATTTCGACTGGCACAAAACGACGGTTGGAACCGCCTTAAACAGGACCATTCAAAGTCATCGACAAGTCGTCAGATCGCGTGTTCATTGTTCGAATGAATAACAAAGACACATCCATATCAATTGACAGACTAAAGCCAGCTTTTATAGAAGATGGTAGCTCAGAAGAAGAACTGGAGTACTCGCTATCCACCAATCGTCCCGCCATTCGAACCTACTCTCGACGACTTGTCTAGGAGGGGAGTACTGTGGCAACCCAGTCAACCACCTAGTTTTCAACACTGGTTGGTGTAACCAGATCAAATCATCGCAGCCAACTTAACTTCGACGCGCCAACTTGAAGACACAACATGTGCTCTAATTATAAGCTAATATTAAACATAATACTAAATAACTGAGCGTGTTATTATTATATCAATGCATAGCATCCCTAATTAATAAGCACGCCAAAGTGGTGACCCCGAATGCAAAATCACAATTACGATCTACGTTCAAAAAGTTTTCTAGCCAGTAACGCTGCAGAAACTTTTTACGACGCCGGCAACATGCAGGCCACGGATGATGACCTATCAGATCAATTCCAGGAATTGAAACAGCAAATTGACCAACTGCAATCGTTACGCCAACCAACAGGATTCACATCGCAACATGCGCAACTCCGCATTCCGAAATTCAACAAAACGAATCCTCAGCTTTGGTTTGCACAGTTGGAACGATTATTCCACCTCCACAATGTCATCACAGATGAGCACAAATTCGACTTAATTTCGATAAACTTGGAGGAAGATGTAATTGCGAAAGTACACGATCTCATCGTACAGCCACCTCTAACAGACAAGTACGAAACAATCAAAAGACGTCTCATCGATAAGTTTGCAGAATCGGCTGATTCAAAGCTACGAAGACTATTGCGTGGCGGCGAAACAAATGAAAAACAAGTAAGAAAGGCTACAGTCGAGCGAGCCGACTGTAAAAGACCCCGTACTCACAGAAGTGCGCATTTTCCATACGAAAAGGAAGAAAAGTGGAGTGATTCACATTTTGTATACATACATTTTTATATACAAATATATGTAAATATATACACAATTAAATGCACAATTTCCTTACTTGGCTTATTTTTAAAAATAAGCCATGTCTTACAATTTGAAATTATTACTTTACAATTCTAAATTATTATTTTAAATTTAAATTCAAATAAAAACAAGTAAGAAAGGCTACAGTCGAGCGAGCCGACTGTAAAAGACCCCGTACTCACAGAAGTGCGCATTTTCCATTCGAAAAACAAGAAAAACGGAGTGATTCACATTTTGTATACATACATATTTATATACAAATGTATGTAAATATATACACAATTAAATGCACAATTTCCTTACTTGGCTTATTTTAAAAATAAGCCATGTCTTACAATTTGAAATTATTATTTTACAATTCTTAATTATTATTTTAAATTTAAATTGAAAAAAAAAAAAAAAAAACAATAATTAAAATAACTCACTGACGGGACTCGAACCTCGGACTTCACGCACACGCGTCAGAGCCCTAACAGCTGCACCACGCCCCTCTCTTAAAAGCGCTCGACTATCTGCATTTATATATAATATTTTTTTGTAATTTTGTTATATAACAAAAATAAATAAAATGTCCCTGACGGCGCTCGAACACATGATCCCGGGCTAACATACAAGTGCGAAGAATTAGAACAGGCATCTTTACTACTTAGACCACACTCCGCATTGAAGTTTATGTAAATAATTAAAATTTAAAAAGTAAACAAATAGCATATTTTACTGACTGGATTCGAACCCGGGATCCCTGTCTAACAAACACGTACGAAGCGCGCATCTCTACTACCTAGACTACGCTCCTTATTGAAGTTGCAGTAGCTAAACGTAGAGTTAAAACTTTTATTGCAAGCAAGTGTAAACAAACAATTTATTCATAAAATTCAGCATTTTTGATTAATTTGTTTTATATGCTGTTGTTGTCCGATTTGGACCAAATTTGGTGATGATACTTTTAATAATTATACACACATCCTGTGTGAGTTTGGTTGCGATCGGCCAACTAACATTACATGTCTTCATACAAATTTTTTATTTTTGAGCGATTTGTCCTATGGGAGCTATAAGCTATAGTTGTCCGATCCGGATCAAACTTGGTGAGGACAGTTATATTGGTACCATACACATAATGTGTGAATTTGGTCTCTCTAGCTCTAGTCGTTTTCAAGTTATAGTGATGTGAAAATAGTTTTTTACAATTTGCGGGGGCGGTAGGGGGCGTGGCAAAAATTTGAAATAAACTTAACCTGCCTGACATACAGACGGCCTTTCATTCCAAATTTGGCTGCTCTAGCTCTTGTAGTTCAGAAGATCCAGGTGTTCATACAGACGGACAGACAGACAGACAGACAGACAGACAGACAGACAGACGGACAGACGGACATCGCTATATCGACTCGGCTGTTGATGCTGATCAAGAATATATATACTTTATGGGGTCGGCCACGCCTCCTTCTGCCTGTTACGCACATTTCGCTTCAGACAAACTTAATAGACCCCTCTACTCTTTTTTAGAGTACGGGGTCTAAAAAGGCTATAGTTGTCCGATCCGGATCAAACTTGGTGAGGATAGTTATATTGGTACCATACACATAATGTGTGAATTTGATCTCTATAGCTTTAGTCGTTTTCAAGTTATGGTCATGTGAAAAAAGTTTTTTACAATTTGCGGGGGCGGTAGGGGGCGTGGCAAAAATTTGAAATAAACTTAACCTGCCTGACATATAGACGGACTTTCATTCCAAATTTGGCTGCTCTAGCTCTTGTAGTTTAGAAGATCCAGGTGTTCATACGGACGGACAGACAGACAGACGGACAGACGGACATCGCTATATCGACTCGGCTGTTGATGCTGATCAAGAATATATATACTTTATGGGGTCGGCCACGCCTCCTTCTGCCTGTTACGCACATTTCGCTTCAGACAAACTTAATAGACCCCTCTACTCTTTTTTAGAGTACGGGGTCTAAAAACCGACAGAGATATTGGATCATATGCGACGTTTAGTGCCAAATACAGGGTGTGATGAAGTTCTTCGGTCTTTGTTTTTGCGTGAGCTTCCCACACAAATTCGACCATTCATTTCTGTGTGGAACGAAACCAACCTGGACAAATTAGCAAAGATGGCCGATACAATGCTTGAAGCTCAGGACTCTAGTGACAAATTTGTAATGTCAACGTCGCCGGGTCAGCAAGAACAACATGTGGATTCCATGAGTAGAAAAACACCAAGTATATCTGAGGTTGCAACCATTTTGCGAGCGCTTTCTACAAAAGTCGACAAGTTACAAGAGGAGCTGCACAATTCGAACCAAACAAAGCAGGCACGCCAAGCTAATGCTAGAAATGATCGAAATAGCTCCAGTCAAACCACAATGTGCTTCTACCACAAAAAATTTGGCAACAATGCTTACAGCATTGTACCAAATGTGAACAACAACGGCAGACTGTATCTGTATGCCGCCAACCAAACACCCATTAAAACATATGGAAACTTCACCCTCAAACTTGACCTAGGTCTGCAACGTACATTCACCTGGTCATTTACAGTTGCCGACGTTCAAACACCCTTAATTGGTGCAGATTTCCTCGCAACAAATCAACTCCTTATTGATGTCGGTCAGCAACGCTTACTTGAAGCTTCAAAATCAACGCATTTCGATTTACGAAGTCTATCTCCCAACGCTTCTACATCGCTGGAGCATACATCGGTTAACACTGTTGAAAAATCACACAAACCGTGTTCACCGGGAGGAACTCATGTCCACTCCGTCTGCCATTTCATCGAAACTCGAGGAGCACCTGTAGCTGAACGACCAATGCGATTGGCGGGCGATAAACTAGCGTCAGCCAAATCACAATTCAACATGCTCGTTGATAAAGGAATTGCTCGATATTCCAAAAGCCCATGGGCAAGTCGTCTGCACATAGTAGCAAAAAAGAATGGACAATGGCGCGCTTGTGGCGATTACCGCAAGCTAAACGCTGTGACAGTTCCGGACCGCTATCCAATTCCACACATCCAAGATTTTTCCGATCGTCTTTGTAACAAAAAAATCTTCACAACGTTGGATTTGGAGAAAGCGTACTATCAAGTTCCGATGGCACAGGAGGATATAGAGAAGACTGCAATCTGCACTCCATTCGGCTTAATTGAATTCGTATTTATGCCGTTTGGTCTAAAAAACGCGTCGCAGACTTTCCATCGATTTATCGACCAAATTTTCCGAGGAGTGGACTACGTTTTTTGTTATGTTGACGACATCCTCATTATGTCCGATTCAGCAGAACAACATGATATACACGTTCTCAATGTCCTCGGCACTTTGCATAAACACGGATTAAAGATCAACAAAGAGAAATGTCAGTTTTTCCAAGCTGAGGTGGAATTTCTTGGATACGCAGTCAACAGCAAGGGTATTAGACCTCCCATGGACCGAATAAAGGCCATTCTGGACATTCCTCAACCCCAAACCATGTGCGAATTAGGTCGATTTTTGGGAATACTCAATTATTATCGTCGTTGCATTCCACATGCCTCACAAATACAAGCGCCTCTTAAAAATTTGACGCGGAATATGAAGAAAAATGACAAGCGGCCAATTGAGTGGACTTCTGATGCCATTAAAACATTTGCTGAATGCAAGAAGAGTTTAGCAACGGCAGCAATACTCGCGCATCCAGAACCAAATGCAGAACTCTGTTTGACGTGCGATGCGTCAGACACGGCAATAGGAGCTGTACTGGAGCAACATACTGACAATGGTTGGCATCCTTTAGGTTTTTATTCGAAAAAACTCACCAGCACCGAACGAAACTACAGTACTTATGATCGGGAGCTCCTAGCTATATACGTTGCCATAAAACACTTCAAACATTTGGTAGATGCAAGAGCTTTTGTAATTAAAACTGATCATAAGCCTCTTATATACGCATTTTCGCAACGGCCGGAGAAGGCATCACCTCGACAACTGCGCCATTTGAGTTTTATCTCCCAATTTTCGACGACAATAGTACATCTGAGTGGAAACGAAAATGTGGTCGCTGATGCGTTTTCAAGGATCAATGCAATTTCAATGCCATCGTCGCTGACTCCAAAAGACATTGAGGAATCTCAGGCATCAGACAGCGAGCTGTCCGTGTTGTTGAGCGGAACAACGTCACTACAACTACAATCAGTGGAACTCAACAAGGGAGTAAACGTTTACTGCGACATTTCGACCGGCACAATACGACCGTATATTCCACAATCATTACGAGCCAGAGTTTTTTCAAACACTCACGGATTATCACACCCCAGCGGCAGATCCACGCTGAAACAAATTCGTCGCAAATATGTGTGGCCTTCAATGTGCAAGGATGTTTTGGCATGGTCAAGGAACTGCATTCCCTGCCAAAGAGCAAAAGTTCACAAACACAACTCACTCTTGCCCGATAAAATAACAGTACCGGATCATCGTTTCGAACATGTCCATCTGGACATTGTGATTATGCCACTTGTTGATGGATACAGGTATTGCTTAACAATGATTGACCGTTTTTCCCGTTGGCCAGAAGCAATTCCTATTCCAGACATGTCTGCAGAAACTGTTTGCAGAGCCTTTTGGAACTGTTGGATATCTCGTTTTGGTTGTCCCAAAATCATAACGACAGACCAGGGTACACAATTTGAGTCTGCGCTTTTCAAATTGTTGGCGAATTTAGTTGGAAGTGAGCACATCCTCACGACACCTTACCATCCCCAGTCAAATGGAATAATTGAACGCTGGCATAGATCGCTAAAAGCTGCATTGATGTGTGGCCCTGATACAACTTGGTTGAAATTGCTTCCAACTGTCCTTCTTGGTCTACGAACCTGTATCAAGGAAGACTTACAAGCTTCAGCTGCGGAGATGCTTTACGGATGCACGCTTCATCTACCCAACGAGTATTTTACTGATCTGGACTCACCTGCAAGACCCGCTGAATTTGTTAGCGAATTTCGAACAAGCATGCAAGCGCTAGAGCCAATTTCAACAGCGCATCACATCAAACCGAAACTCTTTAAACACAAGCATATAAATGATTGTGAATATGTATTTGTTCGAACGGATGCAGTCAAACGACCGTTGGAACCGCCTTACACAGGACCATTCAAAGTCATCGACAAGTCGTCAGATCGCGTGTTCATTGTTCGAATGAATAACAAAGACACATCCATATCAATTGACAGACTAAAGCCAGCTTTTATAGAAGATGGTAGCTCAGAAGAAGAACTGGAGTACTATCCACCAATCGTCCTGCCATTCGAACCTACTCTCGCCGACTTGTCTAGGAGGGGAGTACTGTGGCAACCCAGTCAACAACCTAGCTTTCAACACTGGTTGGTGTAACCAGTTCAAATCATCGCAGCCAACCAACGCGCCAACTTGAAGACACAACATGTGCTCTAATTATAAGCTAATATTAAACATAATACTAAATAACTGAGCGTGTTATTATTATATCAATGCATAGCATCCCTAATTAATAAGCACGCCAAACAAGTAAGAAAGGCTGCAGTCGAGCGAGCCGACTGTAAAAGACCCCGTACTCACGGAAGTGCGCATTTTCCATACGAAAAAGAAGAAAAACGGAGTTATTCACATTTTGTATACATACATATTTATATAAAAATGTATGTAAATATATACACATTTAAATGCACAATTTCCTTACTTTGCTTATTTTAAAAATAAGCCGTATTTATATAAATATGTAAATGTTTTAAATATCGAAATACTTCTTCTTATTATTCAATGTTTTGGGAACAGGTTGTAAAATAAAAGAAATATAATTTATTTAAAATAGTGCTTATAATTAAAATAGAAAATTTATATATTAACTTTGACTGGGACTCGAACCTGCGACCCATGCCGATTTGCAAATGAACGAACCGTAACCCTACCAACTGGTCCACGCTCTACTTCCAAATCGCGTTGATTATTCTCATTGACATTTAATATAAGGCGGGAGTGCATTTTAAAATGTGTTATCATAACTATACAAAGAAGTATGTATTAGAATTGAAATCTTTTATTCAAAATGGTAAAAATTAAAACAATATCTGCGTTCAGTAGCATTGTATGAATCTGTATAGTAACAGAATTTATTTTTGGCGCGTCCCAAAATCAGTTCGGAACAAGTACCAATGAGCGCTAAATGCCGATCAAGTGAACAACTTACTTCAATTGAACTACGTTAAGCAGTTCAAAGCAGTTGAACAAGTGCAAAGCATAAGCAAAAATATGTATGTATGTATGTATGTATGTATGTGTGTATGTATGTATGTATGTATGTATGTATGTATGTATGTATGAATGTATATACATACACATTAATAAATGTATGTATGTACGTGCAAGGGAGTTTTCTGAATTGTTTTGGACTTTCGTATTACTTTTTTTTAGGGTACCATGTTACGCAAATACATTTTAAATACAAATAAACGTTATTATTATTTAAAATAGTTTTACAATTTGTGTTAAAATTAAAAAATTTGTATTTAACTTTGGCTGGACTCGAACCTGGGACCCACGCGGATTTGCAAAATAATGAACCGCGACCCTACCAATAAGACCACGCTCTGCTGATAATTCAGTTGGATTATTTTCATTCACATGCAATAATTGCTTGTTTAACACAGTACACTGCTTGCTGCAGTTTGTGTAGGTAAACGTAGACTTTTCTATTGCAAGCAGTGCAAACAAACAATTTGTACATAAAATTCAGCATTTTTGATTAATTTGTTTTATATGTTGTTGTTGTCCGATTTGGACCAAATTTGGTGGGGATATTTTTAATAATTATACACACATCCTCTGTGAGTTTGGTTGCGATCGCTCAACCAACACTACATGTCTTCATAAAAATTTTTTATTTTTGACCGGTTTGTCCTATGGGAGCTATAGGCTATAGTTGTCCGATCCGGAACAAACTTGGTGAGGATTGTTATAATGGTACTGTACACATATTGTGTTTTCAAGTTATGGCGATGTGAAAATAGTTTTTTACAATTTGCGGGGGCGGTGGGGGGCGTGGCAAAAATTTGAAATAAACTTGCACTGCGTACACTACAGACGGACTTTCATTCCAAATTTGGTGTCTCTAGCTCTTGTAGTTTAGAAGATCCAGGTGTTCATACAGACGGACGGACAGACGGACAGACAGACAGACGGATAGACGGACAGACGGACATTGCTATATCGTCTCGGCTGTTGATGCTGATCAAGAATATATATACTTTATGGGGTCGGAAAAGCCTCCTTCTACCTGTTATGCACATTTCGCTTCAGACAAACCTAATAGACCCCTATACTCTTTTTTAGAGTACGGGGTCTAAAAACAAAACAATGAATGCTTTAGTCGCCTCGCGACTTTTGGATACCCGTTACTCAATTTTATTATATTATTAACAATATGATATAATAATAATTAAAGTACAATCGTTTAGGCAATCGACCCTAGAGAGCTTAATTCAGATGGCTTATGAAACACAGAAAATTTTAAAACAAATTCATATTAAGAGCGTATTTTTGTCCGATTATCCCTATGGGAGCAATACGATATAATTGTGCGATTTGGATTAAACTTGGTCAGTATATGTACTCCCTAGACGTGTACTTTATGTGTCAATTTGGTTTATATAGCATTGCAAACAAAAAAGTTTTCTATACTAAAACATGCTATTTTTTACCTGTTTTTACCTTTGTATGCACATAGAACGCCCTAAAGTGGGCGTGTCAAAAAACAAAAACAAACTTGTACTGCTTGGGCATTTTATCTTTCGTTTGCGACCACTCGGGCCTTTCTAGCTCTTATAGTCTCTGAGATCCTTTTGTTCACACAGACGGACAGACGGACGGACGGACAGACGGATAGACGGACAGACGGACATGGCTATATCGACTCGGCTACTCATGCTGATCAAGAATATATATACTTTATGGGGTCTGCCATGTCTCCTTCTCCCTGTTACATACATTCCAACGAATACAATATACCCTTTTACTCTACGAGTAACGGGTATAAAAATAGAAAATTTAGCAAGTCATTTTAAACATTACAATTGGGGTGGTATATTTACCATAATTACCTCTAGTCTTAATATTATTAAAAGAGAAAAAAACAATATACAATATCTCGGCTTCATAGATAATGTAACATTATGAAATATAATTAAGTAATAGATATTTATTTTGTTTTTATTTTATGGGTTTCTTTATACTATTTAATTCATTAAGGGGTGCGAATGTATATGCAAAAATCCTAAAAAACAGTCAACTATTTATCTATTCATTCAAATTCGGTTGCAATTTAATTTTTCTAACATTACAGTGCATATAGATTTGTGCACCTAAGTGTACACAAACGTTAGAGATAAGCATAACGTTTTCTTATCTTCTCATATTCTCTTTATGCTTTGTGCGTTAGGCTAACAGCTGATCAGCCAACGGCACGAACTTGTTGTTGTTATATGTTTTGCTTTGCGTTTTTGTTTTCTCCCTTACTGATAACGAAGACGAAATGTAGTTTATATATAGGTAATTGTTATACTCTCTGCAAGAGAGAGTATATTGGGTTTGTGAAAAGTATGTAACAGGCAGAAGGAGGCATGGCAGACCCCATAAAGTATATATATTCTTGATCAGCATCACAATTGTGATTTGGATTAAACTTGGTCAGTATATGTACTCCCTAGACGTGTACTTTCTGTGTAAATTTGGTTTAGATAGCATTGCTTACTAAAAAGTTTTCTATACAAAACATGCTATTTTTACCTGCTTTTATACTCTCTGCAAGAGAGCTTGTGAAAAAAAAAAAGTATGTAACAGGCAGAAGGAGGTGTGGCAGACCCCATAAAGTATATATATTCTTGATCAGCATCACAAGCCGAGTCGATATAAGCCCAGCCGTCTCGTCTTCCGTCTGTCTGTCTATCCGTCTGTCCGTCCGTCCTGTATGAACAAACAGATTTCAGAGATGGAAGAGAGCTGCCACACCGATTTTTGGTCTCTAGGTCCGATCTGATAGTCAGTCGCGGTCTAATACAAAGGTCTTTCTTTTTCGATGCCACGACCTATTCGCCCACAATTAGCGAGAAACTAGACACACCTCGTAAAAAATTGATGTTTTAGGCGAATATCTCAGTAACTATGGCACTTGGGAACACCAATTTTGGTATGCAGGTTCCTGGAGATAGCACAAATGCAATGCCATTACAATTTCTTGACTGCCACGCCATCTTTTTCCACAAGAAATAAAATAATTTTAAAATTCAATGCCGATTTTAAGGCATATGTTCTTATCGTACAGTATTGTAATTTCAGATTCGTTTGGTGACAAAATATATCAAACTGTCCTGAACGCTGCAGATAAATCGGACAATACAACATGTGCGCGAACGTTTTCGCTGCTTGTAAAGCGGCAGCGCTGCCCGCGAATGCTGGCTGTGCCAACCAATTGTGTATGTATAACATTACAATTGTTATTAAAATGATCGGGAATAAATTGAGGCAGCCCATTATTCTACGGTGGGTGTGCTCAACTATACTTTCCTTTCTTGTTACATTTGTGTGAACACAGAACGCCCTGTAAAGACGTATACCCTGCAGTCGGGATACACAGATCTCCGGTCTCCCCAGGGTCTGACTTTGCAAGAAAATTTATTTAATGCAACGAGTCTGCAGTTCCGAGTGCGGGGTAAATAGTGGAAATGC
>JAEIGM010000069.1:0-196942 GCA_018903735.1 Drosophila cardini
TATGTAAATTTAAATTATATATCTATACACAACGTAATCATATAATTAAATTAAATACTCGCGACTGCTTTTAGTCTGCGTTAATAAATAAATAAATAAAAATGAAGACGTTCATTACGGACATGGGAACAGAATACAAAAATTCTATAATAAATGATTTGTGCAAGTATCTACAAATAAATAACATAAATTCAACTGCACACCACCACCAGACAGTTGGAACAGTCAAAAGAAGTCACAGAACTTTTAATGAATACATACGTTCATATATACCGATTGTTAAAACTGATTGGGACGTATGGATCTAATATTTCGTATACTGTTTCAACACAACCCCATCTATGTCACGTGACTATTGTCCATATGAACTTGTTTTCGATAAAACAAACAATTTATCACAACATTTTAATCGCACAGACAACATAAAACCTTTATATAATATAGTTGATTATGCTAAGGAAAGTAAATATAGATTAGAAATAGCATATAAAAGAGGTAGAATTTTGTTAGAGGAAAATTAGAAAAACACGAAAGAAAAGTACAGTCGAGCTCGCTCGACCGTAGAATATTGTGTTCAATTATTAACTTTCTTACATGTCTAGCTCTTTTGTTTATTGTCCGATTAAGATGCAACTTTCAGGATAGTTTGATATATTTCGTCTTGAAATGAATGTGAAATAACAACACTGTACGATAAGAACATATGCCATAAAATCGGCATTGAAGTTTGAAAAGTATTTTATTTTTTGTGAGAAAAGGGGCCATGGCAGTCCAAAATTTTTGATGACAATGCAATTATGGCGTCTCTAGGAACCTGCCTACCTATTTCTAAGTGCCATAGTTACTGAGATATTCCCCTAAAACATCAATTTTTTTCGAGGTGTTTCTAGTTTTTTGCTCATTGTGGGCGAATGGGGCGTGGCATCGAAAAAAAAAGATTCTTGTATTGACTGACTTCATATCGAGTCGATAGGGACCATTCAATTCAAACTTGTAGCTGTTACCATCTCTGAAATCTGTTTGTTCATACGGACAGACAGACGGACAGACAGACAGACGGACAGACAGACAGACAGACAGACGGACATGGCTAGATCGATTCGGCTTGTGATGCTGATCAAGAATATATATACTTTATCGGGTCAGCCACGCCTCCTTCTACCTGTTTCATAATGAAATGAAAAGTGGAATTTAGGAAAAGGAAACTAAAACAAGTAAGAAAGGCTACAGTCGAGCTAGCCGACTGTAAAAGACCCCGTACTCATAGTATTTGCAAACAACACTTTGAAACAAAACCATCAATTTGTAATAGGGATGCAAATCGCCAAGGAAATGCCGATATCGATATTAATTAAAATATCACATCAAATCAAATATCGATATTATCAACAACTGAATTTAAATACGATATATCGCTATAGATATAGACATAATGACCAAATATCGCATGCGATATTATATCGCAATTATAATTACTATGGTATTGAATATCGATATATGATAAATCGTATGCATACATGTGCGTGCATCGTCCGCAAGCAGTGCAGTCGCTACACAAGCAGCGAAAACGTTCGCTCACATGTTTATATGCTTCTGCCTCGCTTGCACACATGCATTGACGGTGCGTGCAATTGTAAACTTTGTTACGTGTCTAGCTCTTTTGTTTATTGTCCGATTTGTATTCAACTTTCAGGATAGTTTGTGATACTTTGTCTCCAAACGAATTTGAAATTACAATACCGTACGATAAGTGCAAATGCCTTAAAAAATGGCATTGAAATTTGAAAATTATTTCATTCTTGTGGGAAAACGGGGCGTGGCTGTCCAAAAATTTTAATGACAATGCATTTATGCTGTCTCTAGCAACTTACATACCAAAAATGGTATTCCTAAGTGCTATAGTTACTGAGATATTTGCTTAAAACATCAATTTTTTCCGAGGTGACCATAGTTTTTTACAATTTGCGGGGGCGGTAAGGGGCGTGGCAAAGATTTGAAATAAACCTGATCTGCTCGCGAAGCAAACGGACTTTCATTCCAAATTTGGTGGCTCTAGCTTTTGTAGTTTAAAAGATCCAGGTGTTCATACAGACGGACGGACGGACGGACAGACGGACAGACGGACAGACAGACAGACGGACAGACGGACAGACGGACATCGCTATATCGTCTCGGCTGTTGATGCTGATCAAGAATATATATACTTTATGGGGTCGGCCACGCCTCCTTCTGCCTGTTACGCACATTTCGCTTCAGACAAACTTAATAGACCCCTCTACTCTTTTTTAGAGTACGGGGTCTAAAAAACAAGTAAGGAAGGCTACAGTCGAGCGAGCCGACAGTTAAAGACCCCGTACTCACAGAAGTGCGCATTTTGCGCACATTGCGCATTGTGCGCAAAAAGAAGAAAAGCGGAGTGATTCACATTTTGTATACATACATATTTATATACAAATGTATGTAAATATATACACAATTAAATGCACAATTTTCATACTTGGCTTATTTTAAAAATAAGCCATGTCTTACAATTTGAAATTATTATTTTACAATTCGAAATTATTATTTTAAATTTAAATTGAAATAAAAAAAAATGATAATCAAAATAATTCACTGACGGGATTTGAACCTCGGACTTCATGCTCACGCGTCAGAGCCCTAACAGCTGCACCACGCCCCTCTATTAAACGTGCTCGACTATCTGCATTTACATGTAATATTTTTTTTTGTTATTTTGTTATATAACAAAAATTAATAAAAATGTCCCTGACGGCGCTCGAACCCATGATCCCGGGTTAACATACAAGTGCGAAGAATTAAATCAGGCATCTTTACTACTTAGACCACACTCCGCTTTGAAGTTTATGTAAATAATTAAAATTTAAAAAGTAAACAAAAAACATATTTCACTGACTGGATTCGAACCCGGGATCCCGGTCTAACAAACACGTACGAAGCGCCCGTCTCTACTACCTAGACTACGCTCCTTATTAAAGTTGCAGTAGCTAAACGTAGAGTTAAAACTTTTATTGCAAGCAAGTGTAAACAAACAATTTGTACTAAAATTCAGCATTTTTGATTAATTTGTTTTATATGTTGTTGTTGTCCGATTTCGACCAAATTTGGTGATGATACTTTTAATAATTATACACACATCCTGTGTGAGTTTGGTTGCGATCGGCCAACTAACATTACATGTCTTCATACAAATTTTTTATTTTTGAGCGATTTGACCTATGGGAGCTATAGGCTATAGTTGTCCGATCCGGATCAAACTTGGTGAGGACAGTTATATTGGTACCATACACATAATATGTGAATTTGGTCTCCCTAGCTCTAGTCGTTTTCAAGTTATAGTGATGTGAAAATAGTTTTTTACAATTTGCGGGGGCGGTAGGGGGCGTGGCAAAAATTTGAAATAAACTTAACCTGCCTGACATATAGACGGACTTTCATTGCAAATTTGGCTGCTCTAGCTCGTGTAGTTTAGAAGATCCAGGTGTTCATACGGACGGACAGACAGACAGACAGACAGACAGACAGACAGACAGACAGACGGACAGACGGACATCGCTATATCGACTCGGCTGTTGATGCTGATCAAGAATATATATACTTTATGGGGTCAGCCACGCCTCCTTCTGCCTGTTACGCACATTTCGCTTCATACAAACTTAATAGACCCCTCTACTCTTTTTTAGAGTACGGGGTCTAAAAAAAAAAAAAAAAAAACTAACATACATATATAATTTTTTTAAACACATATAGCTTTAAGCATATACTTTTACACCTACACATTAAGAAATAACGTTTAACGCCAAGTGCCGTCTGCACATATTCAAGTGCAGACGATATATGATGCGCACTGGATAGCAACGACCGCCCAAATAGCTAAGTCAGCGTTCTCACGCTTGACCGTCACTATGTATACATGTACATATGTGCGCACATGACTCTCTCTGACTCTCTTTATATAAAATAAAATATAATAAGACTTAAACAATGTATGTAAAACGGCTGCTCACTGCTTCACGGTGGACAGCTCTAACTCTTAAAGAATAATTAATTAAGAACCATCAGAGTGGACGGACGTCTCTCTTCCTAATATAAAGTGGACTACGTTTTTAGACCCCGTACTCTAAAAAAGAGTAGAGGGGTCTATTAGGTTTGTCTGAAGCGAAATGTGCGTAACAGGCAGAAGGAGGCGTGGCCGACCCCATAAAGTATATATATTCTTGATCAGCATCAACAGCCGAGACGATATACCAATGTCCGTCTGTCCGTCTGTCCGTCCGTCCGTCCGTCTGTATGAACACCTGGACCTTCTAAACTATAAGAGCTAGAGCCACCAAATTTAGAATGAAAGTCCATCTGCTTCGCGAGCAGATCAAGTTTATTTCAAATCTTTGCCACGCCCCCTACCGCCCCCGCAAATTGTAAAAAACAATTTTAACATAACCATAACTTGAAAACGAAAAGAGCTAGAGGGACTAAATTCACACATTATGTGTATGGTACCACTATCACTATCCTTACCAAGTTTGATCCGGATCGGGCAACTATAGCCTATAGCTCCCATAGGACAAATCGGTCGAAAATTGGTGATTTGTATGGAGACATGAAGTTTTAGTTGAGCGATTGCAACCAAACTAACATATTATGTGTATGGTACCATTACAACTATCCTCACCAAGTTTGGTCCGGATCGGACAACTATAGCCTATAGCTCCCATAGGACAAATCGGTCGAAAATGGGTGATTTGTATGGAGACATGAAGTTTTAGTTGAGCGATTGCAACCAAATTAACACATTATGTGTATGGTACCATTATAACTATCCTTACCAAGTTTGGTCCGGATCGGGCAGCTATAGCCTATAGCTCCCATAGGTCAAATCGGTCGAAAATTGGTGATTTGTATGGAAAACGCGCACTAGAAGGAGTAAGGGGTCTTTTACAGTCGGCTCGCTCGACTGTAGGCTTTCTTACTTGTAACTATCCTCATCAAGTTTGGTCCGGATCGGACAACTATAGTGTTGGAATTAGCTCCGACAAACAGATGCAGTTGTGCAAGAAAAGAAAGAGTGCGTTGGTTCTAAATTATAATGTTCATTCTTTATTCACAACGTATGTGTTCTTCACTGTGCAACGATTCATAAACGACTGACTTAACTCTATATAAGATGATCTGGCAACATTACAAGAAATACAAACAGTGATGCCAGATTGTTACTTTGCATATATATCATATTCAAACACACCCCCTCAAAGCAACAAAATATATAAACTTATAAATATGTGATTCCTAACGATAAGCTGCATTCATTATGCTTATTGGTACTTAGACCCTTTGTTAGGACATCTGCCGGCATCTTTTCGGTCGGCATGTATTCAATTGAAATATCACCATCCTTATGCTTCTCTTGGATAAAATGGTGACGTACATCAATGTGCTTCGTGCGTGGGTGAAATCCAAAACCTTTCACCAAGTGTTGTGCGCTTTGGTTGTCGTTGTAAATGCGCACGGATTCGCATTCTGTACCGATCCTCTTCAGCAGTGCTTTTAGGTACAGTGCCTCCTTTACGGATTCGGACATTGCCAAGTACTCTGATTCAGTGCTTGACAATGCTACGGTACGCTGCTTGCGTGCCTCCCAGCTTATAGCGGCGCCTGCCAATATAAACGCTTGACCAGAGTAGGAACGCCGATCTGTCAAGTTGCTAGCCCAATCTGCATCGACCACGCCATACAGTTCGTCTCCAGTCTGCTTGAAAAGGAGCCCAATCTTCTTTGTACCGCTTAGGTACCGTAGTATGCGTTTCGATGCTTTCCAGTGCTCAGCCGTGTAGTTTGAGTTAAACTGACTCATGAAGTTCACTGCATATGCTATGTCTGGGCGTGTCGTTACTGAAAGAAACATTAAAGAACCAATTAAACTTTGAAATGGATACTTTTCCATATCATCCTCGTTCGTGTCATCTGGGAGCTTCAGTGTTGTTTTGGATTCTATTGGTGTCATCGCTGGTTTGCAGTCAGTCATGCTGAATCTTTTCAATACGGCATCAATGTATTTCTCTTGGGAAATAAATACGCGCTTCTTCTGCCTGTCCTGGTTAAACTCGATGCCCAAGCATGTTTTCACTGCGCCGAAGTCCTTCATCTTGAAATTCTTTCTGAGATGTTCCTTTGTTTGCTGCAACCACTCTGTATCGTTTGAGGCAAGTAACAGGTCGTCAACGTATATCGTAACAATAAGAAGTTTTCCTCCTTTCCGTTTGACGAACAAACATGGATCCTGTTCCGCTGCTTCAAGCCCGATCTCTTTCAGCTTTGACGTTAGCTTCCGGTACCATCGTAGACCTGACTGTCTTAGTCCATATAACGCCTTTTTGATCAAACACACAGGATCTCGGATCTTCTTTAAAGCTTTTTGCCATTGCTTTGCCATCTCCATAAACTCTGTGTCTGGGCGCTGTTGTTTCAGGCCGATGGGTGCTCCTGACTTCAACTTTTCCATGAAGTCATTGAAGTTTTCTGGTATGTCCATGTACACTTTCTCTTCCAGCTCTCCGTTTAGGTATGCTGTAACTACATCCATTTGGTGGATTTCCATATCATGCTCAGCTGATAGGGCTGCTAGTAGTCTGACTGATGTAAATCGTGCTACAGGTGAATACGTTTCGTGAAAGTCCTCTCCGGGCTTCTGCGCGTATCCTTTGGCAACTAATCGGGCCTTCTTCTTGCCCGTAGAGCTACCGTCATCCTTTGTTTGGAAAACCATCCTGTTTCCAATCACCTTCCGGTCTTTTGGTCGTTCGACGACACTCCAAGTTTTGTTGAGAATCTGTGCCATGAACTCGTCTTCTATGGCCTTTGTCCAGCGTAAAGCATCGCCACAGCTTTGGGCCTCCTTAATAGTCAACGGATCACTTGCGGTTGTGCTGAATGCCATTTCGCATTCCTCGAATTCATCTTCGTCGTCCTGGTTGTTTTCAGATTCTTCATCTCTAACTGGTTGGTAAACTTTTCGTGGTCTTCCGCGCTGACCAGTTCTTTGCTTACTGGGGCGTCCTCTGCCACGTCGTATTGGTTGGGTGTTCTCTTCTGTTTCACCCTCCTCGCTTGATGAACTATCTCGAAGTTCATCTGGTTTGCTGCTTATCTGGATATCAACGCCATCTTCTGGATTGTCGAAAAACTCCTCGAATTCGTTTTGGAATCCTGAACCGTTCGTAAATTTGACATCATTGCTGGTTATGACAGTGTGCTTCTTCAGCAGGTATAACCGATAGGCTTTCGATTCTGAGGCATATCCTAGTAGTACACACTCTTCCGATCGTGAATCAAATTTTCCGCTCTTCTTATCTTTTATTAATGCAAATGCCTTGGTTCCAAATGTACGCATATACTTAACTGTAGGCACTTTTGAAGTCCAGTACGTATATGGCAATTCTCCAGACAATGCCTTGGTGGGGCATCTGTTCCTAATGTAGCATGCCGTGTTAACTGCTTCTGCCCAGAATGAAGGTGACGCTCCAGATTATCTCATCATACACCTGGCCATTTCAACAAGTGTACGGTTCTTTCTCTCAGCAATGCCATTTTGCTGTGGCGTGTATGGCGCTGTCAATCGTCGGCCAATACCATGCTTTCGTAAATACTCATCAAAACTTCTGTTAACGAATTCCGTTCCGTTATCCGTCTGTAACGTCTTGATCTTGTGACCTGTAATATTTTCGACAGAAGCTTTATACGTTTTAAACACTTCAAGCACTTCAGACTTTTGCTTGATGAAATAGATCGAACAATAACGTGAGTAATCATCTATAAATGTGACGAAATACTTGCATCCACTCATTGATTGAGTTCTCATTGGCCCACACACGTCGCTATGGACAATTTCCAGTATCTGCTTTGATCTCTTCTCGGTTGCGCTCTTGTAGGAATTTCTTGTTTGCTTTTCGCGTATACAAATTTCACACTGCGATAGTTTCTCATTCTCTTTCATGCTCATTCCAAATACTTTACCAGTTTTGCACATGCTTTTCAGATCACTCTCATTTAAATGTCCCATACGACGGTGCCACATATCTATTTCGCATTCTTTTTCCTTTACGTTGTTGACTTGGTGCTCTTCGGTATTTAAGTAATACAAATTTCCATATCTCTTCGCACATAGCCATACCTTATTATTTTTCACAATTACTGCTTCATTCTTTCGGAAATGCACCTCGTGTCCTTTATCAGTAATTTTTGATACTGACAATAGATTTTGTCGTAGATCGGATACATACAATACTTCCTTCAGTGAGATTTCGTTTGTCTGCTTCATTTCCTTAACTTCTTGTTTCCTTTTGCCCGTTCTCTTTACCATTGCCTTTTCGGCGACTTGCATATAACGCACTCTGCTCTTCGCGTTCGTGTTTCGTTTTACGCGCTTCTGATTCTTCTAATATTTTCACTCGCAAAATATCTGGACTTGGCAACTCGTCCCGTGTTTCTATGGCGCATCGAAATGTCTCGTACGAATCAGGCAAACTGTACAATAAGAGAATCGCGAGTAGATCGTCGCCAATTGCTACACCGATTTCTTTTAGTTTTTTCACAGCATCAAAAAATTCTTTAATGTGCTGACGCGTATCACTAGTTTCACTCATGCGGTATAGCGCCACTCGCTTAAGCAAACTAGCCTTTCGCACCGGTCCCTTAGATTGGAACGTTTCTTTTAATTTATTCCAACAATCACTAGCCGTTTCACAATTTTCTATTAATGCCAACTCTGATGTGCTGATCGACAGCAAAATGTCTGCCCGTGCTTTCTCGTCTTGCACTTTCCATTCTGCTCGATCTGCCTCGGCGTCCGGGTAGCTTTTCGTACCGTTTACATATGGCCATAAATCATTTTTCACGAGAATGGCACACATTTGTAGTTTCCACGTATCATAATTTTCCGCGTTTAGCGGCTCAATCCGAATAAACGCACCTGCCATTTTTCACGGCTTATTGTCCACTGATTCTACTTGCACAAGTGTGTCTGGGCCCATAACCTGTTGGAATTAGCTCCGACAAACAGATGCAGTTGTGCAAGAAAAGAAAGAGTGCGTTGGTTCTAAATTATAATGTTCATTCTTTATTCACAACGTATGTGTTCTTAACTGTGCAACGATTCATAAACGACTGACTTAACTCTATATAAGATGATCTGGCAACATTACAAGAAATACAAACAGTGATGCCAGATTGTTACTTTGCATATATATCATATTCAAACATATAGCCTATAGCTCCTATAGGACAAATCGGTCGAAAATGGGTGATTTGTATGGAAAACGCGCTCGACTGTAGCCTTTCTTACTTGTTCTGTATAATATTTGTGTGTTAAGTGTTCCTAAGTGTCATAATGGGGCGTGGCATAAAAAAAAGATTCTTGTATTGACTGACTATATATCGAGTCGATACTGACCAATTTAAAATTTTTAGCTCTTACCAGAGATCTGAGATCTGTTTGTTCTTACGAACAGAGAGACAGGCTTGTTATGCTGATCAAGAATATATAAATTTTATGGGGTCCCCCACGCCTCCTTCTACCTGTTTCATACTTTTTACAAACTCAATATACTCTCTCTTGCAGAGAGTATAACAACTACAACTACAGAAAAAACAACGCATGTCGTGTTAACAAAAATAACTTAACATACATATTTTATAATAATACACACACTATGATCTAAACATAAATACATGTGCCAAAAAAAAGAAAGGAAATAAAAACAGTGACCCCAACAATTTCTACGGAAAAACAGAGCTGCCAACGCTTTAAAATATAATCAACCAAGAAAATAGACAACTCATTTTGATCCACTTGCATACAGATGTATCTCTCTGTATGTGTGTATATAATTATTCACAAAAAAACCTTTATTTACTTAAAAAATGGATTTATAATGAAAAGTGCAGAACAGTTGGCAGCTCTGCCCTTAATGTGTAAGCAATCAGCATTCCGCCCCCAACAAATTAACTTTGCAGGATGGCCTCGTGGCACCGGCGCCTTATACCCAACTTTGCGACATTGGTCGAACCGATGATGTCTCTTATAAAAAAGGGACGCAAATGGATGTGGGGTGAGGAATAAGAGGAGGCATAGAAACAGCTTAAGAGAAGTTGACATCGGCTTCCGTCCTCGTGTGTCCTGACTTCTCGGAATAATTTGTAATGCCGACTTACGCAAGCGACTACGGTCGCGGAGCAGTCCTGATGCAGACTGTCGAGGAGGAGGAAAGAGTTATCGCATATGGCAATAGGAGGCTATCGAAGTGCCTGGCGATCTTCTGGGCGATCCGGAAGCTACAGTGCAGCCTGGAAGGATTCAGATTTAAGGTGGTGATGGATCATTGGGCTCCCAAAAGGGAAAATTCAATCGAGAGTCCCTCGGGAAGAATCGCAAGATGGGCACTCAAACTGCAACAGTTCCAGTTTGACGTTTAGTCCAGCAGGGGTAAGTTGAATTTGGTAGCAGATGCACTTTCCCGAAAGCCGTTAGACGTATGCCAGCAAGTCGTCGTGGTTGAAGCTTCATGCAAATGGATAGCGAATATGTGCGAACTCATAAAGGGTGAGCCAGAGAAGTTCACCGACTACCTGGAAGAGAATGCGAATTTGTGCAGGAACCTTGGCCAGAGAACAAGCGACGAGGACAACATACCATGAGAGCTATGTGTCCGAAGGGGCAAAGGATCCGGGTGCTAGAAGAATGCTACGATGATCCTACAGCCGGCCATCAGGGCGTGAGAAAGACGGTGATGAGATTGGCGCAGCGCTATTACTGGCCAGGAATGTTCAGGTACGCGGCTCGCCGAAGCATATGAGCCTAGTGGGAAAGATGCTTACGAGATAGGTAGCGGAGCCGATGACGGTGATGTGAGCGGACTTCGTGGGACCCCATCCTCGCCCGAAGCATGGGAACACAGTGCTGCTAGTCTTCCATGATGCTTTCTCGAAATGAGTGGAATTGGTTCCCCTCAGGGGAGCGACAACAGCACTGCTACATTCTGTCATTTCGCATTTCGCGAGGGGATTCTGTCCAGATTCGGGGTGCCGAAATCGTTCGTGTGCGACAACGAAGTACAGTTCGCCAGCACGACGTTTATAGCATAAATGACATCTGAAGGAGTGACGTTCCAGTACACAGCTCCTCAGGAGAACCCTACCGAGAGGACTAACAGGAAGGTCGCACAGTTTGTGGAGGTACAAGGAAGAGAACCGCGCCTCCCTGCAGCGTTTTACAATGAAATTACTTCCGGGTCTGCCGCAGCCCAGCTGGATCCGAAGGAAAAGGTGAAAGGGTGAGAAAAATCTTTGAGATAGTTCAGAGCAATCTCCAACGGGCATCAAAGGACCAGATAAGCTCATACAATTTGAGGAGCGAATAGAGCCTCGGTCTGGTTGAGGCAACACCAGCTGTCTTCTGCGGATGACGTATGAAGGGCCCTACTGGGCGGTACATTTTATTTCCCCCAACATCGTGCGACTAACCTAACCGGTTTAAAGCCTTTTAACCAGAGCACGGATGGGGAATACTCGGATTCTCTTGACGGCAGCGAAGCCGGCGCGTCCAAGACACGTCAGAATGATCAAAGCAGTAACTAATCACTATCTCTTGATACCTATTACACTAAACATCAAATAGTTGTTAGCTGCACTGCACTGGGAAGTGATAGGAGGTTAAGATACAGTAGTTGATCAGTTTAAGTTTCAGATGGACGACGAAATTATCACGATCAATGGCGGTGGGGAGAAGGCGGACGTATGCCACGTGAAAGACGTGGACAGTGACACCACGGAGCCAGTATTCGAACGGCGGGCGCATTTTGAACCGAGGGATCACCGTCAGGGCTCTCGACCGGAGGCAAGTCCCGAGAGATCCCAGTCAGGGCCCTTGACCGAACGCAAGGCCACTGCACACGGTCTTCAGGTCGTCAACCAACATTTTCGAGCGGCTGGAAGATGCCATCGTGGCAATGAAGGTGACAGCGGTGTACATCCGCGACCCCGGCTAGCGGCGCACTCTGCCGATCTACGAGGAGCCCCCGTCGCCAGAGCGGTCGGCACTGATCATGGACCCCGACGACGGGCCAGCTCAAGTGCTGCTGTTGGACGTCGGGAGAGCAGTCCCCGTCCAATGGGGAGGAGGGAGCGACTGCAGGGAGTTGGACGGACAGGTCACCCAAGGAGGAATTGTATCCCGGTGTCACGGTCCAGCCGACGAAGCCACCAGAGGTTGGAGCATACTCACGACCCCACCGGAAGAGGAGCTACTGACCGACTTCAAGCACGTGCTGGAGGGTTGGAAGCCGGACTTTGAGGACCTGTTGTTCGACATAGCGGCACCGGGGCCGCCTGTTCTGCCTGCCAAGTGGAAGGTGTTCCCGGGAGGCACCTCGTTGGATGCCAACACCTCCCGTTGCTGCAGCGCAGGATAGCGGCCATAGCGGAGAGTAACTGCCGCCGCACGCACTTCAAGCTGGACGAAGGCAAGAGGATTTTGAGTGTGACCATCACCAGGGCAGGAGCAGGTGTGGTCAATGCTGCGGAGAGAGTGGGGCCTTTAAGCCAGCCCCAGAATTGACCGTCTTACATTATTATTTTTATACTCTCTGCAAGAGAGAGTATATTGGGTTTGTGCAAAAAAAAAAGTATGTAACAGGCAGAAGGAGGTGTGGCCGACCCCATAAAGTATATATATTCTTGATCAGCATCACAAGCCGAGTCGATATAGCCATGTCCGTCTGTCCGTCTGTCTGCTTGTCTGTCTGTCTGTCTGTCTGTCTGTCTGTCTGTCTGTCCGTCCGTATGAACAATCAGATTTCAGAGATGGTAAGAGCTACAAGTTTGAATTTGGTCTCTATCGACTCGATATTAAGTCAGTCAATACAAGAATCTTGTTTTTTTGATGCCACGTCCCGTTCGCCCACAATGAGCAAAAAACTAGACATACTCGTAATAAATTGATGTTTTGGGCGAATATCTCAGTAACTATGGCACTTAGGAACACCAATTTTGGTATGAAGGTTCCTTGAGACGGCATAAATGCATCGTTATTAAAAATTTTGGGCTGCCACGCCCCCTTTTCTCAAAAGAAATAAAACAATTTTCAAACTTGATTGTCATTTTTTAGCCATATGTTCTTAACGTACAGTATTGTAATTTGAAATTCGGTTAGAGTCAAATTATATTAAGCTATTCTGAAAGTAGCAGATAAATCGGACTATATACATAAGAGCTAGACGCGTAACAAAGTTTATAATTGAACGCAATGGCAATGCATGTGTGCAAGCGAGACAGAAACACATAAGCATATGAACGAACGTTTACGCTGCTCGTGCGGCGGCAGCGCTGCCGCGAATGCTGGCCGTGTCGACCAACTGTATTGTATGGTCGGGCGTGCTCGTTTAGTTTTTAATTTGTTTATTTTTTTTTCCCCATTTATTATTCCCGTTATCATAATCTTTAATCTCATCTTTCTATTAATATTAATAGAAATATTGTGTTTATTATTTAGCGATTTGATGTCCTTTTTATTCATTCATTAAACCCGTTAAACGTTTATTATACTCTCTGCAAGAGAGAGTATATTGGGTTTGTGAAAAAAAAAGTATGTAACAGGCAGAAGGAAGCGTGACAGACCCCATAAAGTATATATATTCTTGATCAGCATCACAAGCCGAGTCGATATAGCCATGTCCGTCTGTCCGTCTGTCTGCTTGTCTGTCTGTCTGTCTTTCTGTCTGTCTGTCTGTCTGTCCGTATGAACAAACAGATTTCAGAGATGGTAAGAGCTACAAGTTTGAATTTAGTCACAGTCGACTCGATATTAAGTCAGTCAATACAAGAATCTTGTTTTTTCGATGCCACGCCCCATTCGCCCACAATGAGCATAAACTAGACATACCTCGTAAAAACGTGATGTTTTGGGAGAATATCTATGCCACTTAGAAACACCAATTTTGGTATGCATGTTCCTTGAGACGGCATAAATGCATCGTTATTAAAAATTTTGGACTGCTACGCCCCCTTTACCCACAAGAAATTAAATAACTTTCAAACTTCGATGCCGATTTTAAGGCATATGTTCTTATCGTACAGTATTGTTATTTCACATTCGTTTGAAGACAAAATATATCAAACTATCCTGAAAGTTGCATATAAATCGGACTATAAACAAAAGATCTATCCATGTAAGAAAGTTAATAATTGAACGCAATGTTAATGCATGTGTGCAAGCGAGACAGAAACATACAAACATGTGAGCGAACGTTTTCGCTGCTTTCTAGCGGCAGCGCTGCCCGCGAATGCTGGCTGTGCCAACCAATTGTGTATGTATTACATATACAAACATACATATGTGCATGCATACTAATGTGAAATGTATATGTGTGTGCATACATACAATCAGATGTTTTTGTTTCAACGTGTTTTGTTGCAAGTATCAATTGACATACTTGGATACCGACTTTATTAAAATGATCGGGAATAAAATGCAGAGAGTATTCTACGGTCGGGCGTGCTCGACTGTACTTTTCTTTCTTGTTGTTTTTATACTCTCTGCAAGAGAGAGTATATTGGGTTTGTGCAAAAAAAAAAGTATGTAACAGGCAGAAGGAGGCGTGGCCGACCCCATAAAGTATATATATTCTCGATCAGCATCACAAGCCGAGTCGATATAGCCATGTCCGTCTGTCCGTCTGTCCGTCTGTCTGTCTGTCTGTCTGTCCGTATGAACAAACAGATTTCAGAGATGGTAAGAGCCACAAATTTGAATTTGGTCAGTATCGACTCGATATTAAGTCAGTCAATGCAAGAATCTATTTTTTTTCGATGCCACTCCCCGTTCGCCCACAATGAGCAAAAAACTAGAAACACCTCGAAAAAAATTGATGTTTTAGGCGAATATCTCAGTAACTATGGCTGTTAGGTATGCAGGTTCCTACAGATGGCATAAATGCATTCTCTTTAAAAATTTTAGACTGCCACGCCCAAAATAAATAAAATAATTTTCAAACATCAATGCTGATTTTAAGGCATATGTTCTTATCGTACAGTATTTCAATTTGAAATTCGTTTGAAGACATAATACATTAAGTTATCCTGAAAGTTGCACATAAATCGAATAATAAACAAAAGAGCTAGACACGTAACAAAGTTTATAATAAAACGCCATGTCACTGCATGTGTGCAAGTGAGATAGAAACATACAAGTATATGAACGAACGTTTTCGTTGCTTGCTGGCGGCAACGCTGCCCACGAATGCTGATCGTGCCGACCAATGCATTGGGATGTGTATTACATATACACACATGAATATGTATGTGATCACATATAATGTCAAATGTATTTGTGTGTGTATGCATACAATTAGATGTTTTTGTTTCAACGTCTTTTACTGCAATTACTATCAGTTGATATTCTGCTGAGAGTATTCTACGGTCGGGCGTGTTCGACAGTATTTTTCTTTCTTGTTTCTTTTAATTTTTGCATAACCTTTTGCAACATAACATAAGTATAGTAATTCATCAATTTCAAATTTTCAACATAAGTATTACAATTCAAGTATTTTTTAGCATTTATAACATAAGTAAAGCATATTTTTTTTTTAAGCGTTTTTTTGTTTTTGTCTTTAAATATATATGCATATAAGTATATGACTATGATTTACTTGGCTTTCTAGTTATACGTTTTATTTTTGATTTATGAATTTTTTGTTTTTTTGCTGATATGAAAGTAGGTTCTTGTCTTCTAATACTTTGTGTATTGTAAACGAGTAGTTAATTTATTTCTTCTGTCTTTTCGAAAAATTATTTCGTCTTTGTCAAGTTGTGCTGGGTTAGTTTTGTGTTTGTTAAAAAAGGCTGTACGTTTTTGTGTTTTGTCGGTTAATTGCTGAACTACTTCTGGGTATAATATTCTGTGGTATAAATTTAGTTCTTGTAAGTATTCATGTGCGTTGGAAAAAATTTACTGATTTATTGAAAATATGTGTTCTACCTGAAATGGCGTGTAAGCTGTGGCTGAGTGAATGGCAATATTATACGTGGTCAATGCTTCCCACAATATCTCTTCGTGTGTGCAAGGTAAACTGTTGCTTTTTTTCAAATCATATCTGATTCTGAACGTTTCTGTTTGGGATGAGTGAAACCGTTCCACCGTGGAGTTAATTGAAGATTGTTGAAATAATGTTACATGTCGGATGATATTATATTGTTAACAAAAAATCAATAAAACTGTTTCCCGCAAATTCTTGTCCTTGGTCACAAAAATTATTTTCTTTGGAATTCCAAAGGTACAATTAAAATGTTTGACTGATTTAACAACATTGATACAGTTTCTAACAGGTAATGTGTAACCGGTAGCAAATCTAGATAGTTTGTCAATTGTTGTTAATATATATTTATGGCTAATTGAATATGTATCCATGTGAATTATATCTAATGGCTGTTGTGGTATCTCGGGTTCTTAAAATGGGACTTTTTGGGGTTGTCTATAATTTTTCATTGTTTGACATGTATCGTAGTTATTTATTGTTTTTGCTGATCGTCGGGTGTTATAATTTCTCTTAAGCACCTTTAAACACCTAAGCACCTTAAAACATTGTAAAGTTGAATATGAGCAATATATTTAAAATACACATGCACTATTTTAAATATTGTGTCTGATGCAAGTATTGCACAAGTTTTATTAGGCTTTAAAACGGATTTCAACAGTTTTGTCATTACTTCTTCATTAAAACTGGGTAAAAAAATGATACGCATTATTTTGTTTTGGCAAGGCACTTCTACTTCAATATTTGATTGATCGGTTTCTCTAAAAATAATTTGTATATTCAAGTCATTAAGTGGTTTTTCGGAAATGAATATACCTTGTTCCCAATTTGCTTGTGCAGAATGTATGGTTTCTCCACAGGTTGCATCAATTGACTTACTCTCACCTATATTTACATCTATTTCTGTTCTACTCAATGCACCTGCAATCACATTCATTTATTTATTAAAATTCATTACCCAAGTAAGACGTTTGTGGTCTGTTATGATTTTAAACTTTTGGCCATAAAGGTAGAGGCGGCAAAGTTTTATTGCCCAAATTATGTCAATCATCTCTGTTTCGAGAAAATACTATTTTGCATCCCCTTCGTTCGCAATCTAAGAACTTAGAAAAGCAAACCAATAAGAAAACGCGTGTTCAATTCTCTATTCACTCTTTTTAATGCATCCGAAAGTATTAGCGCAAGACATTGCAAAATGTGTGCGCTTGGCTTGAGAAACAAAATACAAATCCGACTAATTTGAGTTGATCGATGTAAAGCATCGATCTATCGCTATATTTTCATCGTGTGTAATGTTAGTTAACATTGCCGCTTGTTCTGCTGTTAGTTAACATTGGCGATGTTCTGCTGCGAGCATCCTCCCCCCGTTGGGAGCTGCAGGCTTTCAACTGATGTGGTCTCGATCGGCAGAACAGCGACCTTGTTAACGGCTCTTCTGACCAGGCCGTTGCTCGTTCTTATGATGGCGACTCGCACCACGCCGTCGTCTCCAGGAATTGTGCTGACGACTCGCCCTAGAGACCATTTTAGTGGAGGCTGATTCTCCTGCTTTAGCAGCACCATGTCGCCAGGTTGCAGATTGGGCTGGGTAGAATTCCATTTTCTTCTTTCCTGTAATAAGGACAAATAGCTAGAACTCCAGCTTCTCCAAAATTCTTGCTGTATTCTGCAAACATGCTGGCAACGACTTAAGCAACCTATTTTCAGGTGTGTGACGTCAGGCTCATCTATGGTGACGTTAGTTTTTCCCCACAGAAAATGTCAGCGCCTGCAAGTCACTTGGGTTGTCTGTAATGGGACAAAGCGGCTTAGAGTTTAATATAGCAGAAATCTGGCATACCAAAGAGCGCAACTCATGAAAGGTAAAAACACAGTTTCCAACGACGCGGTACAAATGATACTTGGCTGCTTTAACAGCAGCTTCCCACAACCCTCCAAAGTGTGGAGAACGAGGAGGAATACAATGCCAATTGATTTCAAGTGCCAAGCATTCTCCAGCGACTTGGCCTTGGTGAGGATCGCTCAGAAACAGATGTCTTAGCTCAGCGAGCTAGTTTTTGGCATCAACGAAGTTCGTAGCATTATCGGACCAAACGGCATAAGGCTTGCCTCAAAGACTAATGAATCGTTTGAGAGCGGCGATAAATGATGGAGTGGATAAATCCTCTACCAGCTCCAAATGGATTGCCTTTGTAGCAAAACAGACAAATACGCTGATATAACATTTTGCCGGAGGCCGGTTTCTGATCTCCGATTTGAAGTAAAATGGTCCACAGAAGTCAATGCCAGTGACGTGAAACGTGGCACTTGGCTGCACCCGGTCCGCTGGCAAGGGTGCCATGACATGCTCGCGCAGTTTAGGGCGTAGCCTAAAGCATCTAACGCACTTGTTGATGACTGATGGGACCGCTTTTAATCCTCCAATGGGCCAGTACCTTTGCCGTAGGGCAGCAAGGAGACTCTGAGGTCCGGAATGAAGAAATTTGACATGATAGAACGCTATTAGAGATACCGTAACCGGATGATATTTAGGCAACAGAAGCGGATGCTTGGCTTCAAAATCGAGATCGGAGTTTTGCAGACGTCCACCGACACGGATTAGTCCCTGAGGGTCCAGAAAGGGCTGCAGCGATCGAAATTGACACTTTGACTGAAGAGGCTTGCCGGCAACCAAAGCTTGACGATCTTTGCCAAAATGAACCAGTTGAATGCTCTTGATGAGCAAATGAGTTCCCTTCTTTACATCCTGTGTAGTGAGTGGTCCTTTGCTACGATTGTGCTCCTTGCGAAGGAGGCTCAAGAATCGAGCAACATATGCGAAAACACGCTGTAGTCGCCCAAAAGAGTTTTGGAATTTACAGTTCATGGAAAGATCTGGTATAGAAGAAGATACTAAAGCCTTGTTCCGGCGCTCCGGAAGCTCGGTTGGGTAATCAACTGCTTGTGGCCATTCGCTGATTCTGTGACGTAAGAATTCGGGACCTTGAAGCCAAAGCTTGTAGTTAGACAGCTCTGATGGCGTGCATCCCCGTGATAGGATGTCGGCTGGATTCATCTGCGAAGGAACATGTTTCCATGCCATTCCCTTTGTTCGTTCTTGAATCTGCGAGACCCTGTTGGATACAAAAACATTAAAGTATGATGGTGTTTCGCGTATCCAGGCTAGCACCACTGTTGAGTCAGACCAACAATAGTATGTGCATTTGAATTGCAAGCTTTGAGAGAAGCTCACGAGGAGTTCCGTAAGTAGGAGTGCGGCTGAGAGTTCTAGTTTCGGGATGGTAAGCGCTTTGAGGGGCGCTACTCTCTATCTTGCACATAGCAATCTTGTCGTGAATTGTCCATTAAGACCGGAACGAATATAAACGCATGCGCCATAGGCGACCATGCTTGCGTCGCAGAAAGAATGAATTTCCCATTTTGCTTTAGGGAGCATAACATAGCGCGGAAAACTGAGGCTGCGGACAAATGCAATTTGCTCGACGATCTTGATCCAGGAAGAATGAAGAAATTGCCGCAAGCTCTCGTCCCAATCTAAGCTCTCCTTCCATATGGCCTGAAAGAATATTTTCATTTTTGTGATTATAGGTGCAATCAATCCCAGAGGGTCGTAGAACATGGCGATAGCTGACAAAATGCTTCTTTTGGTCCCTCGCGTGTCAAGAGCGATGTTAGCAAAGTTAAATAATAACTCATCTGAGCTCGGGTCCCAAGCCAAACCAGGACCATTTGCGTATTGGAAAACCTCCTTTGAGCAGCATAGTCTTGACCTGCATACGTATTCGGGAAACTTCGTCAACAGAGTCTCCTCCTGTGATAAGGTCATCGACGTAAAAATCCCTTCGAACGATTGTAGCTGCCAATGGAAAGGCATCCTCTTCATCACTTGCAAGCTGATGCATTGCACGTATAGCCAAGAAGGCGGCAGGCTTCGTGCCGTATGTAACGGTATCCAGTTTGTATGTCCTTATTTTGTCCTTTGGTGTTTCCCGCCACAATATACACTGCAAATACTCATCAGGATGGGTGACACGAACGCATCTGTACATCTTACAAATATCGCCGCACAGCGCAACCTTAAAGAGACGAAAACGGATGAGTGTATTAAAGATTTTCGGCTGAATTGAGGGACCAGTAAAAAGTATGTCGTTTAAGAATGCGCCAGAAGTAGTTTTGGCCGATCCATCAAAGACAACGCGCAACTTTGTTGATGTACTGTCAGGCTTCTGAACGCAATGATGAGGCAGGAAATACTGAGATAAATTATGATCCTTTGTTGCTAATGACATGTGCCCAAGATCAATGTATTCCTGGAGGAAAGCCGAGTACTGCTGCCTCAATTGCGGGTTCTTCTCAAGCTTGGCTTCCAATGACTTAAAACGTCTTAAAGCAGTCTGATAAGAGTCACCCAGCGTGTTAACGTTTACTTTGGTTGGGAGCCGAACCGAATATTGGCCTGTATTCAGTCTGGTACAGCCTTCCGTGAATAGCTGCTCGCACAAAGCATCCTCGTCTGAAACAAACGGCGTTTCTACAGAGAGACTGTCGATTTCCCAAAAACGTTTCACCAAGTCAGATAGAGGCTCATCTGTGACCGAAGGCTCAGGAGCTGAGCACAATGCAGCTAAAGTTGAATGCCTATTTGACTGATGAGAACAGCCACCAGAAATGATCCAGCCAAGTTTGGTCTTTTGAAGAGAAGGCAAGTTATCAGCTATACGAATTTGACCAACGCAGATGAGATCGAAGAAAAGTCCGGCTCCAAGTAGTAGATCTATACGTTGTGACTCAAAGAATGATGGGTCAGCTAGCTTGAGGTTTTTAGGTATATTCCATTTGTCGATGCTTAAATCAAAATGCGGTTGATAATCCGTTATTGTTCGAGTCACCACTGCAGAAAACGACGCCTGCTGAATTCCCACAATTTTATGCCCTGTAGAAGTTGGCGTGTTTGTAGAGGAAGGGTTGGCGTCCATATGTAGGAGAGAATGATGCTTGTATTGACAATGCTTGCAATGCCCTGATCTACATTGCTGCAAGCCATGTCCTTTCCGAAGACAGTTGAAACAAAGATGCATGCGCTTTGCTTCTTTATGACGTGCATAAGGCGTTAGATTTATGAACTTTGTGCATTTTGAAAGGAAGTGATCCTTTGCGTTGCAATATGGACATGCTGCAGCTCCTTGCTGCGTTGATGCAATGAGAGAGCTTCGGGTCGATTTAGATAAATGTTTGCTCACCTGCGGAACCTGACCTTTGCTAACTGCACATTCCACATTTTCTAACATGCGGCATCGCTTTTCCAGGAATTTAGCCACATCTACCCATTTGGGAAGTTTTTCCGTATGGAGAGATTCCTCCCACTTCTCCTGTGTAGTATGATCCAGCTTGCGGCCGATGATGTGAATGAGCAGTCCATCCGCAAGCTCCGACGTTGATGCCATTGTAGCAATTGCCCGAAGATGTGAATTGATTCCGTCGCTCAATTCGCGTAAACTAAGTGCTGATCCCTTTTCCACATCTGATAACCCAAAAATAGCCCTTATGTGTGCCTGGAAATGTAGTAATTTATTATCAAATCTTTTGACAAGAAGCTCTAACGCTCTTTCATAATTGGCATTAGAAGGCTCCAACGATTTTATCGTGTTCAGAGCAGCACCTTCCAGACAAGCACGCAGGTGCTGGAATTTTTCAATCTTACTGAAATCCTCATCGTTGCCGACCACAGTGCTTAACATAGCGTAGAAGTCCGGCCAATCCTCGTAGCAACCGCTGAACCTAGGCAATTGAATCTCAGGTAAGCGCGGTCTGCGGAAATGTGTTTGAGTTGTGTTGAGATGAGGGTCAGTAAGTGCTGTGGAATTTGCACAGCTAGACCGGGACTTTCCGATCATTTCCAATCTCCGTGATATCATTGACTTGGACTCCCAGTATAGCTGGGAGAAGTTGGCTCTGTTGTCACCGGATAACTCAAGCAAATCTAACCTCTCCAGTTTGGATTGAGAGGTTTCAAAATCAGCTTTCATACTCTCTATCGTCTCCAGACGGACAAGTAGATCTGATTCATCAAAGGAATCCATTTCTTCCATTAGAAATGTGTTGAGCGCTTTGAGTTGCCTCCTAATTCCGGTGGATTTTGCTTTAAGAAAGTCAAGATCGCTTGGTGGCAAGGGAGCGCGGCCAGCAGCATTCACTTCGATCACCGTATCGTTCATATTTGCGAATGTTCACTGTGATGAGTCAACGCGCACCGAATCACGCGGGACTGTACTTATGAAACGTAAAGAGTAAAGCGAATAAAGGAGACACAGCAACAGACCGATTACTGCTAGCTGTGTACCGTTTGTGCGCGGCTTGTGTTGCGGCGGTTTTGCTGTACCGAAATTGTGTTTAGCACTTGTTTGCACTGAAACAGCTTGGATATTATTTTGACTTAGTTAATAATATCGCGTGATGAGATATTGCGACGATTCGCAATAATCTGCATTAGCAAAACGACGAACACTTGATGCAAAAGGCAATAGTGAAAAGAGAACGAGAACGAAAAAGAGAAAAATCACGTCGGGGTCACCAATGTTTCGAGGAAATACTATTTTGCATCCCCTTCGTTCGCAATCTAAGAACTTAGAAAAGCAAACCAATAAGAAAACGCGTGTTCAATTCTCTATTCACTCTTTTTAATGCATCCGAAAGTATTAGCGCAAGACATTGCAAAATGTGTGCGCTTGGCTTGAGAAACAAAATACAAATCCGACTAATTTGAGTTGATCGATGTAAAGCATCGATCTATCGCTATATTTTCATCGTGTGTAATGTTAGTTAACATTGCCGCTTGTTCTGCTGTTAGTTAACATTGGCGATGTTCTGCTGCGAACAATCTCTTTTTCAACCGTGAAGTAGTTTGATCAGTATCAGATAAAGTTCTGCTAGCAAATGACTGATCCCACCGTTTCTTGAGATAATACTGCCCCTAAAGCGAAATCACAAGCATCCGTTGTTAATATGAACGGCTTAGTATAATCAGGATAAATCAGTACAGGGACGTTGCATAGAAGAGACTTGCAAACTTCAAACGTTGATTGAAACTCTTCGTCTACAATAACTTTATTTTTTCCTTTTAATTGTTTAGTTAGTGGTTTAGTTATTTAAGCAAAATCTATTATGAATTTCCTGTAATAACCCATTAACCCCAAGTGTCCTAGGTAAAGGAAATTTCTTTATTACCTCAATCTTGGATGGATTTGGTTTTATGCCATTTGAACTTACAACATGTCCTTAATAATCACTTTTTTTCATAAATCTCAGAATTATTTATTTGTAACTTTTAGTTTGCTGCTCTTATTTTTTTTAAAACATTTCTGAATATGTTCTTGTAACGATGATGAAAATATTATAATGTCGTCTATATATATAAGGCAATATAAACCAAGTATATCTCCAAACAAAGAGTCCATTACTCTTTGAAAAGTTACCGGGGCATTAGGAAGGTCGAATGTCATTTTTACAAACTCGTAATGTCCTCCTTCTGCTGGAATGTCTTTTAAATGCATCTTAATTTGGTGGTAACCAGTAGCTAAATGAACAATATTTAGCTTTTCCTAATTTGTCTAATACGTCGTTAATTATTGGCATGGGATATTTGTCCTTTATGGTTTTTTCATTAAGTTTCCAATAATATACTACTAATTTCCACCGCCTTTAACACCGCATCTAATTTCTTTTGTACAAACCATACAGGCGCACTCCAGGGGGAATGACTATGTCTAATGAATTTTTGATTAAGAAGTTTTTCTATCTGAGCTTTCATTTCTTTTCTTTCATTAAAATCATATCTATATGGTCTTGTGTAAAGAGGATTCTAGTCTGTTGTAGTAGTTTTATGTTTAACACTGTTTGCGAATGTTAATTGATTTTTATAATCGTAAATATTTCAGCAAATTCTAAGCAAAGTTTCTTTAATAATTCTATTTCTTCGGTGTTTAGTTGATTGGTTCTAATTATACTCTCAGCAAGAGAGAGTATATTGGGTTTGTGCAAAAAAAAAAAAGTATGTAACAGGCAGAAGGAGGCGTGGCCGACCCCATAAAGTATATATATTCTTGATCAGCATCACAAGCCAAGTCGATATAGCCATGCCCGTCTGTCCGTCTGTCTGTCTGTCCGTATGAACAAACAGATTTCAGAGATGGTAACAGCTACAAGTTTGAATTTAGTCACAATCGACTCGATATTAAGTCAATCAATACAAGAATCTATTTTTTTTCTATATCACGCCCCATTCGCCCACAATGAGCAAAAAACTAGACATACCTCGTAAAAAATTGATGTTTTGGGCGAATATCTCAGTAACTATGGCACTAAGGATCACAAATTTTGGTATACAGGTTCCTTGAGACGGCATAAATGCATCGTTACTAAAAATTTTGGACTGCCACGCCCCATTCGCCCACAAGAAATAAAATGACTTTCAAACTTTGATGCCGATTTTAAGGCATATGTTCTTATCGTACAGTATTGTTATTTCACATTCGTTTGAAGACAAAGTATATCAAACTATCCTGAAAATTGCATATAAATCGGACTATAAACAAAAGAGCTATCCATGTAAGAAAGTTAATAATTGAACGCAATGTTAATGCATGTGTGCAAGCGGGACAGAAACATACAAACATGTGAGCGAACGTTTTCGCTGCTTTCCAGCGGCAGCGCTGCCCGCGAATGCTGGCTGTGCCGAGCAATTGGGTATGTATAACATATACACACATACATATGTGCGTGCATACTTATAATGTCAAATGTGTATGTGTGTGTATGCATACAAAGAGATGTTTTTGTTTCAACGTGTTTTGTTGCAAGTATCAATTGATATACTTGGATACCGATTTTATTAAATGATCAGGAATAAATTGCAGAGAGTATTCTACGGTCGGGCGTGCTCGACTGTACTTTTCTTTCTTGTTTTTTTCTTGAAAATTAAATGAACTCGTTTCTGTAATTGAAGCGTTTTGAAAATCTAAATTTACCTCGATGTATTGTTCTTTTATGTATGGAGTTTCTTCTAACGGTTGATCAAAATAAATAAAATGCTAAAATTCTATGTGCCGAATATTACCAATTTGAGATAACTAATTCGTTATCTAATCAAATTTCTGGGCAATAGAAAGCTCCCTCCATTTAACCTACAGGTATTTGAATCGCATATCTGTTTGCCTCTCCAATCACCTGTCTTTCGCCTATTATATTTTCTTTTGTGTGTATAACCAATTGCGTATTGGGTGTTTGTAGAATTAATTTATCTACGTCGACCTTTGCTCCTAATTGTTTTAATATATCAATGCCAATGAGCCCATCAAAATATGAGCCGAATTTGAATAGCAAAAAATTATATGTTCCCTGTTGTTGGAACTCATCAAATATCTTCAATGTGCAGGCTAAATCTAATGTGTGTGAGTTTACTATTGTTTTTATTACTTTTGGTTTACTTCGTCTTATATGCTGTTCAATAAAGGGTTCTGTTGACAAGAAATTTGAATTGTTTACTATACACGGATTCTATTAAGACATTGGACAGTTCAGTTCCATGCCTGTCTTTTGTTATGTAGCCTGGCTGTATATTGAGGCTGCTAATTGAAAATTTTCGCAATCAATAATATTATGTATTTCTTCCTGATTATTATATTTCTTGGCCTCGTCTCTAGACTTTAGCGATTTATACGAATCTTGCGAAAAATTAGTGTTTCTCGTTTGTCCACTGTCCGCTCTTTTGCTGTTTGTTAGTGTATCACGGCTATACGGTTTTTTATTGTAATTAGTTTTCTCTCCAATGTGTTGATTCTGTGTACTACTTGACTTCTGACCCTTAAAGTTATTATTAAATTTATTTGAATGTTGATTTGTTTGACTCTAGGATCTAGCTTGTTTTTGATTTTTAAAAATTTCTTTTTCAGCTACTGCTAACTCATAGGCTGTATTAATATCTGATGGGTATCTTCTTCCAATAGTGGGTCCTAATGATCCTCGTAAACCTTTTAAAAATCATTGTCTAATCATTGTTTTATAAAATAATCTTTTTTCACGCCACTTTTTGATTAGTTTCCTTTTCGTCGACAATTTTTATTAAAGCTCTCTCTATGGTGGTAACCTTTTCGCAAAGAATTTCTAATGTGACTCTGTGTTGTTAAAATTCCCAGTTCAGCAATTAAGTCGGATTCTGTCCTTTTATCCGAAAAGTGTCCTACAAGTGTATTTTTTATATCGTTCCAATTTAATTATACTCTTGTTTGATACAATATTTCGTAGGCTTTCCCTTGTATTTTGTTTCTTATTGTTCTTAAAACAAATAATTCTGTCGGAGTTTGCTCTGAACCTTTTATAAACAATAGTATTTCTTCAAAATTTATAATAAATTCTCCTAATTCTTCTGAATTTTCTTCATATGTTGTCATTGTTTTTATTACATCAGAGATTTTGAAGCTACCTGTTATACTTTGTATATTTGAATTGGCTTCTTGACCCGGTGGTATGTCTTCATCCAATGAAATATTAAAAATCGGAGATTCTTCCCAATCTGCTGTGATAACACTGCGTCTTGCGCTTCTTGTTGTTGTTGTTTTCGACATTATTTAGGTAATTTTGTGTGTATGTAATTAGTGTGTGATGGATGTATATATATGTCGAAGATTCGTTCTCGTCCGGTTCCACTAATATTTCATCCGCACATGCCTTGCGTTTTTTCGGCCCAGATATGATGCAACCATTTCGCACGAGTTTTTCAATATTAATGCGCGTCAGTTCACTTCTTATACCAGCGTGGATATATACCACGCTCAATCCAAATACGTTTTGTTACGTTTAGTTTTCTCACTCTGTTGCATTGTCAGGCCGAGACTACGCAGAACAGAAAGATCTGTTGGGCTTGCAAGAGAATCACATGATTTTGTGAGACAGATACACATAAAGGAAAGGGATAGAGTCCAATAACCGTAAAACAACAATTTGTTCCGCTTTCATTTTCTTTACTTCTTTTTTTAATAGAGATGATACATATTCAGCGATGGAACAAGAATAAATAAAACAAAAAAATCGGTAGTTCAAATTAATAAAAACAAGAAAGAAAAGCACAGTCGAGCACGCCCGACCCTATCTGCATTTTATTCCCGATCATTTTAATAAAATCGATATCCGGGTATATCAACTGATACTTGCAACAAAACACGTTGAAACAATAACATCTGATTGTATGTATGCACATATACATACATTTGACATTAGTATGCATGCACATATGTATGTTTGTATATGTAATACATACACAATTGGTTGGCACAGCCAGCATTCGCGGGCAGCGCTGCCGCTAGAAAGCAGCGAAAACGTTCGCTCACATGTTTGTATGTTTCTGTCTCGCTTGCACACATGCATTAACATTGCGTTCAATTATTAACTTTCTTACATGGATAGATCTTTTGTTTATAGTCCGATTTATATGCAACTTTCAGGATAGTTTGATATATTTGGCTTCAAACGAATGTGAAATAACAATACTGTACGATAAGAACATATGCCTTAAAATCGGCATCGAAGTTTGAAAGTTATTTAATTTCTTGTGGGTAAAGGGGGCGTAGCAGTCCAAAATTTGTAATGACAATGCATTTATGCCGTCTCAAGGAACATACATACCAAAATTGGTGTTCGACTGTAGCCTTTCTAACTTGTTGATTCTGCAAGAGAGAGTACATTGGGTTTGTGCAAAAAAAAAAGTATGTAACAGGCAGAAGGAGGCGTGGCAGACCCCATAAAGTTTATATATTCTTGATCAGCATCACAAGCCGAGTCGATATAGCCATGTCCGTTTTTCCGTCTGTCCATCTGTCTGTCTGTCCGTCTGTCCGTATGAACAAACAGATTTCAGAGATGGTAAGAGCTACAAGTTTAAATTTGGTCTCTATCGACTCGATATTAAGTCAGTCAATACAAGAATCTTTTTTTTTCGATGCCACGCCCCGTTCGCCCACAATGAGCAAAAAACTAAAAATACCTCGTAAAAAATTTATGTTTTAGGTGAATATATCAGTAACTATGGCACTTAGGAACACCCATTTTGATACGCAGGTTCCTAGAGACAGTATAATTGTATTGTCATCAAAAATTTTTGACTGCCACGCCCCCTTTTCTCACAAGAAATAAAATAACTTTCAAACTTCGATGCCGATTTTAAGGCATATGTTCTTATCGTACAGTATTGTTATTTCACATTCGTTTGAAGACAAAATATATCAAACTATCCTAAAAGTTGCATATAAATCGGACAATAAACAAAAGAGCTAGACATGTAAGAAAGTTAATAATTGAACGCAATGTCAATGCATGTGTGCAAGCGAGACAGAAACATACAAACATGTGAGCGAACATTTCGCTGCTTGCTAGCGGCAGCGCTGCCCGCGAATGCTGGCCGTCCCGACCAATTGTGTGCGTGCATACATGTAACGTCAAATGTATATGTGCATATATACAAACAGATGATATACTCGGATACCGATTTTATTGAAATAATCGGGAATAAAATACAGAGAGTATTCTACGGTTGGGCGTGCTCGACTGTACTTTTTTTCCTTTTCTTTCGATGAAACGCCCCGTTCGCCCACAATGAGCAAAAAACCAGACAAACCTCGGAAAATATTGATGTTTTAGGCAAATATCTCAGTAACTATAGCACTTAGTAACACCAATTTTGGTTGCTAGAGATGGCACAAATGCATTATCATTAAAATTTTTATGTTGCCACGCCCTGTTTTGCCACAAGAAACAACATAATTTTCAAACTTCTATGCCGATTTTAAGACATATGTTCTTATCATACAGTATTGTAATTTTAAATTCATTTGAAGACTAATAATAACAAACTGTCCTGAAAGTTGCAGATAAATCAAACTATAAACAAAAGAGCTAGACAAGTAACAACGTTTATAATTGAACGCCATTTCACTGCATGTGTGCAAGCGAGACAGAAACATACAAAAATGTGAGCGAACGTTTTCGCTGCTTTCTAGCGGCAGCGCTGCCCGCGAATGCTGGCTGTGCCAACCAATTGTGTATGTATAACATTGCACACATACTTATGTGCGTGCATACTTATAATGTCAATTGTATATGTGTGTGTATACATACAAAGAGATGTTTTTGTTTCAACGTGTTTAATTGCAAGTATTATTAACTGGTATCCGAGTATACCGACTTTATTTAAATGATCGGGAGTAAAATGCAGAGAGTATTCTACGGTCGGGTGTGCTAGCTCGACTGTACTTCTCTTTCTTGTTGTTAAATAGGGATCGTTAAATTCTTTCGACCAGCGCTTTAGGAAACCCAGGACACCAAAAGCACGGTTAGTAATTGATAAAACATGCCTATCAAACTTGAGCTTTGGATCCATAAGGATACCCAAATCAACGACCGACTCAATTCTGTGAAGGGAGTTGCCACTCAGAATATAATTGTTAGAAAGGGGAGTCGCTTGATGAAGGACAATACGTTACACTTACTAAAGTTAAGATTTAATAAATAAGGTTGTCACCAGGTTTGAAAGCTATAAAGATCAGATTGTAACCTGGTTCAAAGGAGTGACTCAGTGGCAAATGCACGGAGTTTAACGTCATCGGCATACATAATCACCCTAGAGTGACTCATTGCTGATTTCAGATCATTTATAAACAAAATAAATAACAAAGCACCAAGATGGCTACCTTGTGGAACGCCCGAAGTAACTTGAACAGACTTAGATAGTGTTTCATTAAAATACACCTGTTGTGTTCTAGAACTTAAATAGTTCGAAATCCACAGTATAAAGTTATACGAAAGTCGCAAAAGATTGAGTTTATGTATTAAGAGGCTGTGGTTAACGGAGTCAAAAGCCTTGCTGAAATCTGTATAAATGACGTCAGTTTGCAACTTTTTATCAAAGCCCTGCAAAACGAAAGATGTAAACTCTAACAGATTAGTGGTAGTGGATCTATGTTTCACAAAGCCATGCTGTATACCAAAAAAGGTACTCCTAAGTGCTATAGTTACTGAGATATTCGCTTAAAATATCAATTTTTTCCTAGGTGACCATAGTTTTTTTAAATTTCCGGAGGCGGTAAGGGGCGTGGCAAAGATTTGAAATAAACTTGATCTGCTCGCGAAGCAGACGGACTTTCAATCCAAATTTGGTGGCTCTAGCTCTTGTAGTTTAAAAGATCCAGGTGATCATACAGACAGACAGACGGACATAACTATATCGTCTCGGCTGTTCATGCCTCCATACAAATCACGAATATTCGGCCGGTTAGTTCTTTGGGAGCTATAGGCTATAGTTGCCCGATCCGGATCAAACTTGGTGAGGATACTTATATTGGTAACATATACATAATGTGTGAATTTGGTCTTTCTAGCTCTAGTCGTTTTCAAGTTATGGTGATGTGAAAACAGTTTTTTACAATTTGCGGGGGCGGTAAGGGGCGTAGCAAAAATTTGAAATAAACTTGCACTGCGTACACTACAGACGGACTTTCATTCCAAATTTGGTGGCTCTAGCTCTTGTAGTTTAGAAGATCCAGGTGTTCATAGAGACGGACGGACGGACAGACAGACGGACAGACGGACATTGCTATATCGTCTCGGCTGTTGATGCTGATCAAGAATATATATACTTTATGGGGTCGGAAAAGCCTCCTTCTGCCTGTTACGTACATTTCGCTTCAGACAAACTTAATAGACCCCTATACTCTTTTTTAGAGTACGGGGTCTAAAAATAAATGTAACAAGAAGACTACAAACTATAACGTTTCCGCATCTTTAAAGAAAAGAACAACAAAATATGTTAAAACATTAATATCAATATGTCATTATGATTTCTCTTAAGTAACCACCTTTTTTGTGGCCCGTGGCAGAATGTTCAAGCATGAACATATTATGTAATGAGACAATAACAATGCAGCCTTAGTTTTAAGAAACTATGTGAACCCTAAATGTCTAATCTAAAAATACTTTTTTATCTCTGCTTGCGATCCGTTTCCATGCTTGGAAACGAAGCGTAGAATAAGACTAGATCTAAATATAAACCGCGCTCTATCCTGTGCGTTGGGTAAAAGAAAGTAAATTAGAAATTTCTTAGAGAAGAGCTGTTCTCCGATGTAACTGCATCCTATATAAGCCGAGGATAGTTGGAAATAAAATTAGTTCAATTTTTGTGCTCAAACCAAAAAGTCTTGTTGTCCATTTATTCAATATACATACTGATTTTTTATTTTGCCTGCTTACAAGAATATCTTATTGACTCAACGAGTTTTACTGCAATTACTATCCATTGTAATATTCTCCTCCGTCTTGAATAATATATTGTAGTATATAATCGGAAATAAAATGCAGAGTATAGGGGTCAATTAAGTTTGTCTGAAGCGAAATGTGCGTAACAGGCAGAAGGAGGCTTTTCCGACCCCATAAAGTATATATAATCTTGATAAGCATCAACAGCCGAGACGATATAGCGATGTCCGTCTGTCTGTCTGTCCGTCTGTCCGTCCGTCTGTATGATCACCTGGTTCTTTTAAACTACAAGAGCTAGACCCACCAAATTTGAAATGAAACTCTGTCTGCTTCGCGAGCAGATCAAGTTTATTTCAAATCTTTGCCACGCCCCCTACCGCCCCGCAAATTGTAAAAAACTATTTTCACATCGCCATAACTTGAAAACGACTAGAGCTAGGGAGACCAAATTCACACATTATGTGTATTGTACCTATCTAACTATCCTTACTAAATTTGGTCCGGATCGGACAACTACAGCCTATAGCTACTATAGGACAAATCGGACGAAAATTCGTGATTTGTATGGAGACATGAAGCTTAAGTTGAGCGATTGGGCGATATGGTACAATTATAACTATCCTCACCAAGTTTGGTCCGGATCGGACAACTATAGCCAATAGGTCCCATAGGACAAATCGGTCGAAAATGTGTGATTTTTATGGAGACATGAAGTTTTAGTTGAGCGATTGCAACCAAACTAACACATTATGTGTATGGTACAATTATACCTATCCTCACCAAGTTTGGTATCGATTGGGCAACTATAGCTTATAGCTCCTATAGGTCAAATCGTTCGAAAACTACTTATTTGTATGGTAAAACGCGCACTAGAATGAATACGGGGTCTTTTACACTCGGCTCGCTCGACTGTAGCCTTTCTTACTTGTTCTTATTATATACATAATTATGATTATTATTATTATTAAATAATAATAATAATAATTTTTGGTATTTTATTTATGTTATTTATATAAGAAGGTGAACATTTTTCATAACTTTCACAGTGAATAATATAATTTGCAACTAGTATTTTATCAACGGTTCTAGCCGTATAATCTGATTTAATTGTTAAGATTCCCTGTTCAGGCAAGCCAATAATTTCCTGATGTGTATGGTTGCATTGAATGCTTAAGTGTTGGTTGGTACTTTGAATAGCCAACTACCTTTTCTTTTTAATTCAACCCAATAGGTTGAGATCGTTTTATAAAAACAATTTGATGGTCTATTCGGCTTAAAAGGTGAGACCTCGCAAGTATCATCATTTGCACTGTTCCATGGCCGATTTCCTTTGCAGATTCGTCTATTTTGTTGACAATGCTTACATTTGTTAAGTGTTGCATCTGACATTAAATTATAGGAATCAATTGTAAAGTTATACACTATGTATGGGAACTTTAAAACGGCAATTATTACCCCTTGTATTTAGACCCCGTACTTTAAAAAAGAGTATAGGAGTCTATTAAGTTTGTCTGAAGCGAAATGTGCGTAACAGGCAGAAGGAGGCGTGTTTGACCCCATAAAGTATATATATTCTTGATCAGCATCAACAGCCGAGACGATATAGCGATGTCCGTCTGTCTGTCTGTCCGTCTGTCCGTCCGTCCGTCTGTTCGTCCGTCTGTATGAACACCTGGATCTTCTAAGCTACGAGAGCTGGAGCCACCAAATTTGGAATGAAAGTTCGTCTGCTTCGCGAGCAGATCAAGTTTATTTTAAATGTTTGCCACGCCCCCTACAGCCCCCGCATATTGTAAAAAACTTTTTTCACATCGCCATAACTTGAAAACGACTAGAGCTAGGGAGACCAAATTCACACATTATGTGTATTGTACCTATCTAACTATCCTTACTAAATTTGGTCCGGATCGGACAACTACAGCCTATAGCTACTATAGGACAAATCGGACGAAAATTCGTGATTTGTTTGGAGACATGAAGCTTAAGTTGAGCGATTGGGCGATATGGTACAATTATAACTATCCTCACCAAGTTTGGTCCGGATCGGACAACTATAGCCAATAGGTCCCATAGGACAAATCGGTCGACAATGGGTGATTTGTATGGAGACATGAAGTTTTAGTTAAGCGATTGCAACCAAACTAACACATTATGTGTATGGTACCATTATAACTATCCTCACCAAGTTTGATCCGGATCGGACAACTATAGCCTATAGCTCCCATAGGACAAATCGGTCGAAAAGTGGTGATTTGTAGCTAGCAGTTAGCAAGGTATACATTTCTTTAAACTCCGTACCTGTTCTTTTTCCCGGTAGTACTAGTGTATCTGGTATTTTATCTTTTATATAACTGATTTCATTTTTCAGTTGACTTGGTTTTAATATATTCGTGTTTAATTTCCCATGATTGACGTCAATAAGCAAAGTGATTATTCCAGCTTGGACCTTTTCACATTCATCAATCAACGAGTTCAACTGTTTTGTTATCATAAAGAAGTTTAATGATTCTTTATATACAAAATAGATTTCATGTTATCAACTCGTACATTCATATTCTTAAAGTTTTTGTTTAATTCATCTATTGTTTGCTTTAAAATGTTTTCTGTAGAATCTATTACTGAGGCCTGTTTTTTGGCGAGATTGTCGATGTTATGTTGATTCTCTAATAAAATCATCATATTTTCTTCCATTTGAGTCCTATTATCTGCATCCATTAGTCCAAACACCATATGATATAAGGAGCCTATGAAATCGAAAGGTGATCTTTTCTGTCTTGGTGCTTTCTGCTTCATTAAAAGGCTAATGTCCTCTTCAAGATCATCAATTTGTCTCTGCATGTTATCAAGCACCATATTGCACTGATCTTCAAAATCATGCAGTTTTCTACAAATCGTTCTCATTTTTTTGTATTTACTCCTTCCCTTTCTCTATCATAATGAAATAAGTGTCCATGTCATAAAAAAACAACTAAATCCCATGATGACATTATAACTTCTATATCACCCATCGGATCCAAGTATATCGATGCTGTACTTCTTCAATTGTCCAATTTTTTGTCTCATTTTTAAATGGAGCGGCATTGGACACTTGACAAACCAGCATTAACATTAACATTGCTAAATATAACACAATTTTTGCCAGATTATCTCCTCTAGTTGAATGTTCCCTTTTATTAGAATTATCTTCTGATTCTTGAACTCCAATTAGTGGACATATTTTACTAATAGGACGCGTTACCAACCCTTCTTGAATTCTTATCTTTGCTACTCTACCTTTTTCATCCGCCCCTTATGAACTTCTTCGATTTTTCCTAAGGGCCACCTGGCTGAATAACAGTTTTTAGACTTTATCAAAACTATTTGCCATTTTTCCATATTTTCATTTTCCCGTTTCCATTTATTTCTTTGCTGTAATGTATGTAAATAATATTCTTTCCATTTAATCCAACACTCTTTATTAATTTTCTTGATTAATTACCACCTGTCTAAGTTGTTCATTTTCTCCTTATTTATAGACTCTATTGCTTCTAAGTTTGGTCTACCAATTAGAAAATGTCCAGGAGTTAATACTTCCATATCTTCAATATCTTCTCCAACAGTGTATAAACGACAAGAATTTAATACTCCTTCAACTTGACATAACAGAGTAGCCAACTCTTCATACGTCAAAATTGTATCACCAATTGTTTTAGATGTTTTTAGATGATATTTTACTGATTTTACTCGAGCCACCTAAATACCACCAAAATCGGTCCTGCCGGGGGGATAAAATGCCAACTAATCCCTCCATATTCTAAAAATGGAGCAATTTATTCGTTATTCATAATTGCTCTTTGAAAATCGAGTTCCGTAATCTTCCACCAACTTTAAGTAACCCATCTTCGTCTAAAAATGGGTTTAAACTTAGTATTTTGCTCTTTGTTTCAATACCTCTATTTTGAGACATACATTTAATTTCTGCGTAAAAATGAATCGTTTGCTGCTGTTTAATTATTAAGTTTCGAGCAGACTTTATCTCATTCACAGTTAAATATGCTGTAAACACTTTCTTTTTCACTTTTATTTCAATAAATCTTAATACATATGACACTACTTTTTCGAGTTTTCCTATACAAGAGAACTTATCTGTTAATTCTTGTATAATCTCAGAATTACTTTCTAAAGTAGTTGTACAAATTAATGTATTAAGTTCAACTTTTTCTTCTTTTGGCCAGTGAGGTCCTGTCCACCAAATGTCACAATTTTTTAATTTGTCTGCACCTATTCCTCTTGACGCTATATCTGCTGGGTTGTCTTCATATTTAACATGTCCCCATTCGACATCTTTCAATTTTTGGATATCCTCTGTTCTTCGCCTAATAAATTTGTTTTCATTAGCTCCATTCCTTATCCAAGCAAAAGAAATAATTGAATCGCTCCAAGCATAAGATTTTGTAAATATTCCTAAGGCTTCCCTTCACTCTTTCCATTAATTTTGCTAAGAGATGAGCTGCACATAATTCTAACTTAGGAATCGTTTTTCTATTCTTTTTAGGATTCACTTTTCTTTTGCTTGTGATTATCACCACCGAACGACCGATTTTTGCATATAAAAAAGCTGCATATGCTTTTTCGGAGGCATCTGCATACCCGTGTATTTGAGTCAATACATCGTTCTGCATTTTCAGCCATCTAGGAATTCTGAGATTTTCCAATGTTACTAATTTTTTCATAAATATTTCCCAGTATCCTGAATCCTCCTCTGATAAATCCTTATCCCACTCTAGTTCTGCTAACCATAGTTTCTGCATAAACAATTTACCGACTATGGTTACTGGAGATAACCAACCTAAAGGGTCATAAATTTATGCTAATATAGATAGAACTATTCTTTTATTAATTTTCTTTACATGTTCGCATTGAATATTAAATTTGAACTCATCTTTAACAGGTTCTTATTGTAAACCTAGCGTTTTTATTGACTCATTCTCTTCAAAACTTAATATTTTTTGGTCTTCTGTACATCCTACGCTTGCTACAACGTCTGGCTTGTTTGAGATCCATTTCCTTAAATTAAATCCCATATTATCTAATTCTAGCGAAATAAGTTTAACAATATCTTTAGCTTCTTGTATTGTGTTTGCGCCTGTTATAAAAATCGTTTTTATACACTTGCAGAGGGTATATTAATTTTGTCACGAAGTTTGTAACGCATTGAAGGAGGCATCTCCGACCCTATAAAGTATATATGTTCTTGATCAGCATCAATAGGCGAGTCGATATAGCCATGTCCGTCTGTCCATCTGTTTCTATGCGAACTAGTCTCTCAGTTTTAAAGCTATCTTGATGAAACTTGGTACAGATGTGTACTCTCTTTGCAGGCAGATCATTTGCTAAAATCGGCCGAACCGGCTGACTATATCATATAGCTCCCATAGGAACATTCGGTTGAAAAAAAAAATGTTTTGAGCTATTTAAACCAAATTAAGCCTATATGCATTTAGTACCAAATCCCATGTGCAAACCAAATTTCATCCGAATCGGACCACTATATCATATAGCTGCCATAGGAGCAATCGGTTGAAAATGATAAAAATGCCTAGTGTGAAAATTTTCAGTGTCAATTGAGCGATTTCAACCAAACTCACGCCAGAAACATTTACCGTCATTCCCCAGTTGTTGACCAAATTTCATTCGGATCGAACCACTATATCATATAGCTGCCATAGGAACAATCGGTTCAAAGGCTTAGTATGAAAATTTTTAATGTCTTTTGAGCGATTTCAACCAAATTCACGCAGTACGCATAAGCTATCATTCCCTATATGCTGACCAAATTTCATCCCATTCGGACTACTATATCATATAGCTTCCATAGGAACAATAGGTTGATAATGATGAAAATGCTTAATATGAAAATTTTCAGTGTCGATTGAGCGATTTCAACCAAACTCACGCCATAAACATTTGCCATCATTGACCAAATTTCATTTGGATCGAACCACTATATCATATAGCTGCCATAGGAACAATCGGTTCAAAGGCTTAGTATGAAAATTTGTAAAGTCTATTAAGCGATTTCAGCTAAATTCACGCACTACTCCTTTACTATTATTCCCTATATACTGACCAAATCTCATCTAAATCAGACATTTATATGATACAGCATCCATTGGAACCACTGGAAACTGAATCCAATGAACGCAACATGCATGACTGCAAGGGTATTTAATCTTCGGCGAGCCGAAGATAACCTTTCTTTCTTGTTAATTATGTCTTTAATGTTCTCTTTGTTACAATTGTTAGTGATTTCTAATAACGTTCTAGTCGCTAAATATGGAGCTGATGCCGTTCCGAATGTTACAGTCGTAAGTTTGTATGTTGTAAGTTTATCAGATGGAGAGTCTCTCAATACTTCGTTCAAATATTTCTGATCATCTTCATCAATGTTTATTTTTCGGTACATTTTTTCTATATCTGAGGAGACTACAACTTGCCATTTACGCCACTTTAATAAAATATCAAAAATATCATTTTGGACTCTTGGTCCAGTTCACATGATGTCATTAAGGCTTTTATTATTTGTGCTTTAGCCGAAGCGTCAAACACAACTCTTAATTTTGTTGTTAGACTGCTATCCCTTAAAACTGCTTGATGAGGAAGATAATATTTCCCTACTTCATTTGACTCAACCATATGTCCTAACTCCATATATTCTTTCATAAACTGAATGTAACTTTCTTTAGGTTTATGATTTTTTTTGTAATTTTTTCTTAATTGTGAAAACGCGCTAAAGCTTGGGCCTTTAAATCCCCTATTTTTGTATCCTCTTTATATGGAATTTTTACGAAAAACCTTCCACTGCTATCTTTTCTTGTAGTTTCCACATAATTTTTCTCACAAATTTCCGTCCATTTTAATTATCCCATTTCTCATAATTTGGGAATATAGATCGGCTCCAATAATTAGATATACTCTGCTAGGCCTGTTAAAATTTGGGTCAGCTAAAATATAGCTTTGCTATTTATTTTTATTAATATTAATTGTTTGACCTGGCAGGGCTTTCATTAATTTTGGCAATACAATTGCTTCCATATAGAAACATTGTCTTCCCACATTACAGGGTTTTAAACACAACTTAACTTTGTACTTAGATGTACTTGAGTTAGTTGCTGAAACTCCACCTCTTTCTGTGAGCTATTTTATTCTTAATAAATTAAGAGTTTGAACAGCATCTTCAGAAATTATAGTGCATTGCGATCCACTATCGATCAATGCTTTCAAGTTTTCAAAATCACCATTTTTCGCTTGAACTTTTACTATTCCTGTTGCTAATAGTGCTTGTTCTTTACCAACACATGTGTTCACTTTCTTGTTAGAAATGTGTAACATTGAATTATGTGGTCTTCTGCAAAAAGTACATAAATTTTCACAAAGGCATCTTTTATACCTTGAGAATTTTAAACACTTCATGCATAATTGCGCCTTTTTAACTGCTTCGATTCTTTCTCCTGGACTGATAGCTTTGAAATTGTAACAGTGTACAGCATGATGTCCAGGTCCAGATCGGGCAGTTTTCATCGACGTTTTTGTTTGACTGAATGCTCGGATTTCTCTTATCCTCGCTTTTTAATGAACTAATGGAACCATAGCGCTGTTCCAAAAAGTCCTTGACATCTGACAACTCTTGAATCTCATTTGTCTTTTTACGTAAGATTTATAAAGCTGCAGTTTCTCTTTGTTAAATTAACGCAAAATTATTTGCGCAAAGATACTTTCTACTTCAATAGACATATTTGCTTTAAGTTTAATAATATGCATAGCCTCACTGCTAGCATCAATAAAATTTTTTATTTGTTTTTCAGTCTCTTTGTTTAAACATGGTTAATCAATCAACCCGTTTAACTGCTCTTTATTTTCAAACCGTTGGTAGAGCTGGCAGATCTTCTGTCTTTTAAGGCAACCCTATTTGTGTTTTGACTTAATTGCTGTATTATGTTAATCATATTTTGAGCATCAAATTTTAACTCTGCAACATCTTCGTTGCAATGAATATCTTGTTTTGCAAAGATATTAATTTTTCTTGTATTCTATTTCAAAGAAAATAATTTTATTTTTTTTAACGCTACTCAACTCCGGTGTAGCACTTTTTTATTCTTTTTCTGTTTCCTGAATATAGTCTCTGAGTTGTATTAGATTATCATCTAACTTATCTGCAAGCTTATTGCTTTCTAATTTTACTGGAACGTTTTTCCGTTCCCGCGTCAACAACTTTTGTTGAACATGCTTATTGTTAACTTATAGACTTTATAGTGTTTAATGTTTTATCATTAATATTTTTATTAAAATAGTCATGATCGAGTGCTCCAAATTTTAAGAGATAGGAGTGGTTGTTTATAAACTTATTTTAAAATTCTTTCAACTTTTCAATTGATTGGCTGGAAATAACTCTGGCTTCAATCTCCTGAATTTCCTTTACAATTATAGCTTGATTTTCAACCAAACTAATTGTTGCTTCTGACAACATTTTTAGACCCCGTACTCAAAAAAAGAGTAGAGGGGTCTATTAAGTTTGTCTGAAGCAAAATGTGCGTAACAGGCAGAAGGAGGCGTGGCCGACCCCATAAAGTATATATATTCTTGATCATCATCCGTCTGTCCGTCTGTCCATCCGTCCGTCCATCTGTATGAACACCTGGATCTTTTAAACTACAAAAGCTAGAGCCACAAAATTTGGAATGAAAGTCCGTCTGCTTCGCGAGCAGATCAAGTTTATTTCAAATCTTTGCTACGCCCCTTACCGCCCCCGCAAATTGTAATAAACTATGGTCACCTAGGAAAAAATTGATGTTTTAAGCGAATATCTCAGTAACTATAGCACTTAGGAGTACCATTTTTAGACCCCGTACTCTAAAAAAGAGTAGAGGGGTCTATTAAGTTTGTCTGAAGCGAAATGTGCGTAACAGGCAGAAGGAGGCTTTTCCGACCCCATAAAGTATATATATTCTTGATTACCATCAACAGCCGAGACGATATAGCGATGTCCGTCTGTCCGTCCGTCTGAATGAACACCCGTATCTTTTAAACCACAAAAGCTAGAGCCACCAAATTTAAAATGAAAGTCCGTCTGCTTCGCGAGCAGATCAAGTTTATTTCAAATCTTTGCCACGCCCCTTACCGCCTCCGCAAATTGTAAAAAACTATGGTCACCTAGGAATAAATTGATGTTTTAAGCGAATATCTCAGTAACTTTAGCACTTAGGAATACTATTTTTGGTATACAGGTTGCTAGGAACAGCTTATATGCATTTCCATTAAAATTTTTGGACTGCCACGCCCCGTTTTCCCACACGAATGAAATAATTTTCAAACTTCAATGCCATTTTTAAGGCAATTGCACTTATCGTACAGTATTGTAATTTCAAATTCGTTTGGAGACAAAGTATCAGAAACTATCCTGAAAGTTGCATACAAATCGGACAATAAACCAAAGAGCTAGACACGTAACAAAGTTAACAATTGCACGCAATGTCAATGCATGTGTGCAAGCGAGACAGAAGGATATAAACATGTGAGCGAACGTTTTCGCTGCTTGTGTAGCGACAGCGCAGCCCGCGGGCGCTAGCCGTGTCGGCTACTGCAGTGCACTGTGTATGTATATATGTATTGCATATATATGCACTCAACTCTCTTTTGCGCTTGCGTCCACGCATTGCCTTTGTTGTTTTAACGGTTTCGTTAATATTTTGTTTTTGCACTTTTTGCGAATTCTGTTTTCGAGCATTTATTTGTTTACATCAAAGCAAACTTTTCACTCATTCATTTCGTTTTAACTCCAAATTGTTTCAAAGTATTTGGAGTGAAATGGCCTGTTGTAAGAAAAATTGCTCATATGGCATATAACGGGACAGTGACCAACCTAATTAAGCACACTAAATGTGCAGGTCTCACTGGGCGTGAATTTGAAAAGTTCAGTTCCTCTGCCAAATTAGGTAGTGGTGGATTGAAATGGTAATGCCCAGTATGTATTGAGTTGCAATGCGATTTTTTCAAGTATGTACAATACTGTGAAAAAACAATTCCATAAACTGCGCTCACTCGTTAAGCAGCTTAGCACTGATTTTGATATTAGTGCTGACTTGCTTAGTGACTAAAAATATGAGACTCCTCCTAACAAGATGTTGAGCTCTATTCAACATCTTTCATTACCTCTTCCGCCTGGTTCTTTCATTACATCACCGTTGCATAGTGGGCCTCCCCTTTTATCATTTTCTTCTTCTCCTTGTAACTCCTTACCTCACAATTCATCCATTCCTCCCGCTACTTCTCCAGTCTCCTATACCTTCCCGGCTATGCCTGCCCCTCCCGTAGTCGCCCCATCGCCCGTGATAAAATCTGTGGCTGTTAATGGTGCAGTGGCTATGAATAATAACTCGAAGAGTCCCTCTATTCGGCGTAACAGTCGCTCTGTTGCCGCCCCCGCAGCTCCCCCTTCACCCCTAATAATTCGGTCGTACCTGTAAATAACTCAAATGTTACAAGTAAAAACACCAAAAGCCCTCCAAATCGACGTAATAGTCACCCCGTTGCTACTCCCATAGTAGTTCAATCTCCCTGCATACGGTCGAGGCCCCTCGTAAGCAGATATTTATTTCTAGGCTATCGGCAAATACGTTCATTGAGCCGATTGCATCTTACATCGCTTCCAAAACTCCTGGTAGCATTTCAATCTCAAAATTCAATTTCTCTGAGCCAAGAGAAATCTCGTCATTTAAGATTAGTGTGTCCCCTGATATATTTTCTATCATATGTGATCCAAAGTTTTGGCTTCCACATAAGATTGTTCATGAGTTCAAACAGAAATATAGAACTCGTTCAACTCCAGTCATCCTTCCGACTAGTGAATCGACTCAACCGGCCCCAGTCATAACTAAAAACTAGCCTCTGACCAACTTTTCATTCAGTATCAGAATGTTAGGGGTCTTGGGTCTAAGTTAAAACAGTTGCTTAAGAATAGTTTGTCTTTTAATTCTGACAATGTTGCATTTTCAGAGACTTGGCTTAATTCAAGCATATCTGATAATGAAATAATGTCATCTCATTATAACATATTCAGGCGCGATCGTGTCTTAATCGACGCGGTGGTGGAGTTCTTATTTCAGTAAAATCCTTCCTTAATGCTGAAATAATAGATGTTTCACCACTGGACGAATTGGAAATTGTTGCCGGTAAGGTTACTTTTTCTTCATTTGCCCTTTATATAATTTGTTCCTATATTCCTCCATCCTCAGAAATGTCAGTTTATTTACAACATTTCAATTTAATCAAAGAAATATTTTGTCACATTCGTGATTGTGATTTCTTTCTGATACTAGGAGATTTTAACTTCCCAAACGTTTCCTGGTCGTTTTTCGACAAGTTTGTATCTAATCATCATCATGTATCTAATCATCTGAACCGGATTCTCGATCTTGTTTTCGTTAATGATTCATCCAGTCCCATTGTCACTAGATCTTCTCCTGTAGTTGCTCCTGAAGATTCTTTTCAGCCTACTCTTGAACTTTCCCTGTCTATCCCTAACTTAAATTGTTCACCTCCTTCATCCTCTTCCAAGTCGCGCCGTTTCTTTTGCAAAGGAAATTTTTCTTTGCTAAATCAACTGATTTTTGCTACTGACTGGTCTTTACTATACAGCACGAATGATGTTAACATAGGTGTCGAGTATTTTTACAACATATTAAATTCAATCTTTGATGTCTGTATTCCATATAGTGTTGTAAAGTCCGTTTCACATAAATCTCCTTGGTTCTCACCAAGCCTATCTAACTTAAACAAGTAAGAAAGGCTACAGTCGAGCTAGCCGACTGTAAAAGACCCCGTACTCATAGTATTTGCAATAAAACACTTTGAAACAAAACCATCAATTTGTAATAGGGATGCAAATCGCCAAGAAAATGCCGATATCGATATTAATTAAAATATCACATAAAATCAAATATCGATATTATCAACAACTGAATTTAAATACGATATATCGCTATAGATATAGACATAATGACCAAATATCGCATGCGGTATTATATCGCAATTATAATTACTGTGGTATTGAATATCGATATATGATAATTCGCATCGTCCGCAAGCAGTGCAGTCGCTACACAAGCAGTGCAGTCGCTACACAAGCAGCGAAAACGTTCGCTCACATGTTTATATGCTTCTGTCTCGCTTGCACACATGCATTGACGTTGCGTGCAATTGTAAACTTTGTTACGTGTCTAGCTCTTTTGTTTATTGTCCGATTTGTATGCAACTTTCAGGATAGCTTGTGATACTTTGTCTCCAAACGAATTCGAAATTACAATACCGTACGATAAGTGCAAATGCCTTAAAAATGGCATTGAAGTTTGAAAATTATTTCATTCTTGTGGGAAAATGGGGCGTGGCAGTTCAAAAATTTTATTGACAATGCATTTATGCTGTCTCTAGCAACTTACATACCAAAAATGGTATTCCTAAGTGCTATAGTTACTGAGATATTTGCTTAAAACATCAATTTTTTCCGATGTGACCATAGTTTTTTACAATTTGCGGGGGCGGTAAGGGGCGTGGCAAAGATTTTAAATAAACTTGATCTGCTCGCGAAGCAAACGGACTTTAATTCCAAATTTGGTGGCTCTAGCTTTTGTAGTTTAAAAGATCCAGGTGTTCATACAGACGGACGGACAGACGGACAGACGGACAGACGGACATTGCTATATCGTCTCGGCTGTTGATGCTGATCAAGAATATATATACTTTATGGGGTCGGCCACGCCTCCTTCTGCCTGTTACGCACATTTCGCTTCAGACAAACTTAATAGACCCCTCTACTCTTTTTTAGAGTACGGGGTCTAAAAACAAGAAAGAATAGTACAGTCGAGCACGTCCGACCGTAGAATACTCTCTGCATTTTATTCCCGATCATTTTAATAAAGTCGGTATCCGAGAATATCAATTGATACTTGCAACAAAACACGTTGAAACAAAAACATCTGATTGTATGGATACACACACATATACATTTGACATTAGAAGTATGCACCCACATTTGTATATGTATGTATATGTAATACATACACAATTGGTTGGCACACCCAGCATTCGCGGACAGCGCTGCCGCTAACAAGCAGCAAAAACGTTCGCTCACATGTTTGTATGTTTCTGTCTCGCTTGCACACATGCATTGACTTTGCGTTCAATTATTAACTTTCTTACATGTCTAGTTCTTTTGTTTATTCTCCGATTTAGATGCAACTTTCAGGATAGTTTGATATATTTTGTCTTCAAACGAATGTGAAATAACAATACTGTACAATAAGAACATATGCCTTAAAATCGGCATTTAAGTTTGAAAATTATGTTATTTCTTGTGGGAAAAGGGGGCGTGGCAGTCCAAAATTTTTGATGACAATGCAATTATGCCGTCTCAAGGAACCTGCATAATAAAATTGGTGTTCCTAAGTGCCACAGTTACTGAGATATTCGCCCAAAACAACAATTTTTACGAGGTATGTCTAGTTTTTTGTTTTGGCATCGAAAAAAAAAAGATTCTTGTATTGACTGACTTGTATCGAATCGATTGTGACTAAATTCAAACTTGTAGCTGTTACCATCTCTGAAATCTGTTTGTTCATACGGACAGACGGATAGACAGGCAGACAGACGGACAGACGGACATGGCTATATCGACTCGACTTGTGATGCTGATCAAGAATATATATTTTTTATGGGGTCGGCCACACCTCCTTCTGCCTGTTACATACTTTTTTTTTTCACAAACCCAATATAATCTCTCTTGCAGAGAGTATAATAATAAATCAAAATATTTTAAAATGTTTAAGCAGACAGGTTCTAGCTTAGACTTTTTAAATTATTTTAAAGGAAAAGCAGCCTTTACCCTTCTTAATTCTCAATGCTATAAAAATTATCTCGTTCGTTGCAAGACTCAATTTGCGCGCGATCCTAAACAATTCTATAACTTTGTTAACTCAGGCAGAACAAGGCGTGGCCTCTAGATCAGCATCAACAGCCGAGCCGATTTAGCAATGTCCGTCTGTCTGTCCGTCCGTCCGTATGAACAGCTGGATCTTTTAAACTAAAAGAGCTAGAGCAGCCAAATTTGGAATAAAAGTCCGTCTATATGTCAGGCAAACGGACAAACAAATCGGACAACAACAAAATATAAAACAAATTAATCAAAAATGCTGAATAAAAAAAATAAAATGCTTGTAATAAAAGATTTAACTCTACGTTTAGCTATTGCGACTTCAATAAGGAGCGTGGTCTAGATAGTAGAGATGCGCGCTTTGTTCTTCGTACGTGTATGTTAAACCGGGATCGCGGGCTCGAATCCAGACAGTGACATATTATATTTATTTACTTTTTAAATTTTAATTATTGACTTCAACTTCAATGAGGAGTGTGGTCTAAGAAGCAAAGATGCCTGATCTTATTCTTCGTACTTCTATGTTAACCCGGGACCATGGGTACGAGTGCAGTCAAGGACAATTTATTAATTTTGGTTATATAACAAAAAAATTTTACATCTAAATGCAGATAGTCGAACACTTTTAAGAGAGGGGCGTGGTGAAACTGTTGGGGCTCTTACGCTTGTGCGTGGAGTCGCGGGTTTCAATCCCGTTAGGGGAATATTTTGATAATTTATTTATTTTTTTTTGTTAACTTCAATTTAAATTTAAAATTAAATTTATATTTAAACTGTTGGGGCTCTGACGCTTGTGCGTGGAGTCGCGGGTTTGAATCCCGTTAGGGGAATATTTTGAAAATTTATTTATTTTTTTTTAATTTCAATTTAAACCTAAAATTAAATCTATATTTAAATTTAATTTCAAGTTGTAAAACACGGCTTAGTTTTAAAATAAGCCAAGTAAGGATATTGTTCATTTAATTGTGTATATATTTACATACATTTGTATATAAATATGTATGTATACAAAATGTAAAAAACTCCGATTTTTCTTCTTTTTCGTATGGAAAATGCGCACTTCTGTGAGTACGGGGTCTTTTACGGTCGGCTCGCTCGACTGTAGCCTTTCTTACTTGTTATAAATGACTTACCTTCTTCACTAGTCCATTGTCGCATACTTATGTATGCCGATGACGTAAAATTATTGTTGTCTTATAAGGATCTTCCAGATCATACGCTTCAAGATAATTAAAATGCTGTGCACAACTGGTGTTTAACTAATCACTTGAACCTAAATATTTCAAAATGTCTGTTTATGACGTTTAACAGGGAGACTCCTTACTTAGCCAACTATTTCATTGACAATATACATTTTAAACGTATATTGTCAGTCGATGACCTCGGTGTTCTTTTTGATAATAAATTAAATTTCACACACATTTCCACTGTTGTTAATAAAGCTAAGGGAACTCATGGATTTATTAAACGCTGGTCTAAGGAATTTAATGATCCATTTGTCACCGAACTTCTTTACACATCCCTAGTCCGTCCCATTCTTGTTAATTGAGTCAGTGCAGAAGCAGTTTTTACTCTTCGCGCTCCGTGGACTTAATTGGGACCCTAATCTCTAGTTATGACAAATTTTATATTGACCTGGTTGGGTTTTCCCCAACCCTTGCAACAAATTTTGGATCAATTTCTTTGCTTGATATTCCCAGATTTATGGTCTAATTAGTATCTTTTTTAATTTCAGTTTGAATTAATTTAAAGTTATTTTAATAATTACTTTTAATTTAATCTGGATTTATTTTATATCTATACACTACGTTATCATAAAGTAAAATACTCGCGACTGCTTTAAGCCTGCGTTAAAAAATAAATAAATAAATTTAACCTGTTAAAATCGGTTTTCTGAAACTGACGAGAACGCTTTGTAGATTTACTTCTAGCACTGGTCACCTTAACAGGTAAATCAATCAAAAGTCGGATGATAAGGATCTTCAGGATTAAATAAGGGAGTGATACGGGAAATAGAAAACTAGGACGGATCCAAAACAAGAAAGAAAAGCACAGTCGAGCACGCCCGACCTTAGAATACTCTCTGCATTTTATTCCCAATCATTTTAATAAAATCGGTATCCGAGAATATCAATTGATAGTACTTGCAGTAAAAGACGTTGAAATAATAACATCTGTTTGTATGTATGCACATACATATACATGTAGAATGTTTATTATTCAGTATTTCAATGAATAGTTAAATTAGGTATTACAAAGTTCAAGTGAATAGAAATAAATGACCAATTTTAAACAAAATGCCGCAATACAACTTTGATGACTTCCTCCACAACGTACGAACAACTTTAAACTTATCTACTCGGGACTCAAGATCTTCAACAGCCACGCTCGACAACGACTTCTTTTCAACTTACTCTTCTTTTTCATCTTTTCTTCGTCTCCTCCATGTATCGGGTTGCCATCCCGTTGCGTTTCATCCCATCGTTTCCTCCATATATGGGGTTGCCATCCCGTTGCGTTCCAGCCTATTGTTACATTCAGTCATCCTGATCACTGTCTTCTGACCAAGACGACAACAGCTCCTCGTTCACAACTATGTATTTCCACAGTTTCATATTGTCGTTGCTTGTAGAAGTTTTGGATGGACCTTCCACATTTGCGGCTCTCTTGACATCAAACCGGCCATTGCGCTTGACCTTAATTATTTCATATGGGCCAAGAAAGGAGCTTGCAAGTTTTTGGTCCGCCGTAAGCTGGGTGCGTCGTATTGCCACCAAGTCACCTTCCTTGTAGCCGTGTTCTTCTTTTCGTGTTTTGTCATAGTTCTCCTTGTACTTCTTCTGAGCTTGCACAATACTGTTCTTTGCCTCCCCCCTTAATTTCTGTCTATCATTGTCAAACTCGTTTATCCATTCTTGATCCAACATTGCTGTTAGTTTGTCACTGAGCTTACATTGCATTTCAACTCCAAACATCAACTGAAACGGAGTCTTCATGTGAATTAATGGCTCGGTGTACCTCTGGTACGAATTTATACCATTTTGATGTATCATCTGCAGACAGTTTGATAACTGTAACCTGTGGTTGTCCACACATGCTCAATTCCAATACTTTTAACATAATCCGAAAAGTTGTTTAAAGTGAACGCAACACCCCTATCGCTGACTATTCGTGCTGGATGTCCGAAGATTTTTGACCACTCCTCTAGCTTCTTAAGTACTTCTTCACATCCAGTGCTTATAGTTGTGAACACTCATACAAATTTTGTAAATGCGTCAACCATTCCGAAAATAAACTTATATTGTTTTGCTGTGCTATCCATAGGTCTTAGATGATCGACGTGCAGCGTGTGTAACGGCTGATCTCCTTTATTGATTCAGTATAAATAGCTTTCTTGTTTTCCCAACTTCTTATTGACCAGAATACACTGGATGCATCTGTTGACTACCTGGCCGACTTTTCTTTCCAAGTGTGGTATCCATAAGTGTTGTTGTACGGCATGCATTGTTTTTTGTGACGTAAAATGACCATTGTTGTGTGCCTCAATGATAACTTCGTGTTCCATGTTCTTCGGTACCATCAGCAATTCATTCCCACCTACATGTTTGTACAGAACTCCGCCTTTAAGGTTAAAGTTTTCGTAAGGGTGAGACTTAAGGACTTCTAGAATCATCTTTATATAATCATCTTTTTGTTGAGAGGCTTTGAGACGTGGTGAAATCTCTGATGATTTGACAAGCACATCTTGGCGATATCGACTAAGACCGTCAACATGACCCATTTTTTCTCCAGGCCGGTGACTAACATCGAAATTAAAATCTTGCATGGTCAAAATCCACTGTGCGACTTCACGTGGTATATCTTTTTTCTTGACTGTTTGTGTAAACGCAGCGCAGTCGGTAACTAACGTAAAACGTATTCCAAGAAGATAGTACTGAAATTTTTCTATCGCAAGGTAAGCAGCTTTAACTTCGATTATATAACTATGACGTTTTTCATCACTCGGTGAAGACTTTTTACTCCAGTAAAACACCGGGTGTTGTTTTCCTTCAAAATCCTGTAGCAAAACTGCCCCAAATCCGCTTTTGGACGCGTCTGTATGGAGTTCTGTGCTCGCATTTCTGCAATATAGCCGTAACACCGGTTCATTTGAAAGCGCGTCTTTCAGTGTACTTATGGCTTTTAACTCATTCGTCTCAAGCTTAAAATCTGCATCCCTTTTTAAAAGGTCTGTTAAGGGACGTGCTATCTGTGTACAACCTTTTATGAACTTTCGAAAGAATCCGGTTAGCCCCAAAAACGATTGTATACCTTTTATATTTTTTGGCAAGTTAAACTTTTGAACAGCTTGTGTTTTCTCAGGACCCGGCCATATTTTCCCACTTTCAACTGTGTGTCGCAGAAAACTTATCCTGTTCTGATGAAAGTGACACTTTTCCATTTAATACGCAGGTTGTACTTTGCAGCTTCACTAAGTACGGATTTCATCTTATTGATACATTCTTGATTTGATTGTGCGTATATGATAATGTCGTCGATGTATAACTGCATAACGTCGTTGACAATCAATTCATAAAAAATACAGTTGACGTAGCGATTAAACACAGCTGGTGAGTTGCAGAACCTGAAAGGTGCACTACAAAACTCATACAATCCTTCTTTGGTGACAAACGCTGTATACTTTCTGTTGCTCTCTTCAATAGGTACATGCAGGAAGCTATTTTCTAAATCCATAACCACAAACACCTTTGCTTCTTGCAGGTTTTCCAACTCGTCCTCTATCAACGGTACCGGGAAGCAATCTCTGAGCACCATGGAATTTAGTTGACGAAAGTCCACGCATACCCTGCTCGATCCGTCCATTTTCTTGACGATCATGTTAACATTAAATAGAACTTTGACGCAAAATCATATCAAAATAGGCAGTCATGGTCCATATTATTATTAGGAAGCACGACGAGTTTCTGCTCTGTTTCGCAATCATCTACGCTTATAATGCCAATGAACATTCCTAGAGGTTGGGTCTTGCTATTTCCCAGGCCACGTAGAACTGAACAGCATTTCTCCAACGTAACGTATGACAACTTTTTGAACGCACAGTGACGAATTAATGTGACATCCGATCTAGTGTCGACTAAACAGCCAACTTTAACACCATTCAACGATATCTCTTTGTTTCGTTTGTCTTCCTTGGCTACTTTGATATTTTGAACATTTTGTAGACAGTTTTTGGAAATGTGTCCCACCCCTTCGCATTTAAAGCACTTTGTTTCTGATTTACAGTATTTTCTCATGTAATCAGCTGCGCCACAATTAAAACAGCTTGTATTTCTTGCCATCAGTGTACGCCTTATTAGACCCCGTACTCTAAAAAAGAGTAGAGGGGTGTATTAAGTTTGTCTGAAGCGAAATGTGCGTAACAGGCAGAAGGAGGCTTTTCCGACCCCATAAAGTATATATATTCTTGATCAGCATCAACAGCCGAGACGATATAGCAATGTCCGTCTGTCCGTCTGTCCGTCCGTCCGTCCGTCTGTATGAACACCTGGATCTTCTAAACTATAAGAGCTAGAGCCACCAAATTTGGAATGAAAGTCCGTCTGCTTCGCGAGCAGATCAAGTTTATTTCAAATCTTTGCCACGGCCCTTACCGCCCTCGCAAATTGTAAAAAACTATTTTCACATCGCCATAACTTAAAAACGAGCTAGGGAGACCAAATTCACACATTATGTGTATGGTACTACTGTAACTATCCTCACCAAGTTTGGTCCGGATCGGACAACTATAGCCTATAGCTCCCATAGGACAAATCGGTCGAAAATGAGTGATTTGTATGGAGACATGAAGTTTTAGTTGAGCGATTGCAACCAAACTAACACATTATGTATATGGTACCATTATAACTATCCTCACCAAGTTTGGTCCGGATCGGACAACTATAGCCTATAGCTCCCATAGGTCAAATCGGTCGAAAATGGGTGATTTGTATGGAGACATGAAGTTTTAGTTGAGCGATTGCAACCAAACTAACACATTATGTGTATGGTACCATTATAACTATCCTCACCAAGTTTGGTCTGGATCGGGCAACTATAGCCTATAGCTCCCATAGGACAAATTGTTCGAAAATTACTTATTTGTATGGTAAAACGCGCACTAGAATGAGTACGGGGTCTTTTACAGTCGGCTCGCTCGACTGTAGCCTTTCTTACTTGTTTTTTCGATGTTACACTTGCGCTTATAGGTGTCAATTTTTTCTTTGAGCTCTTGGTATGTTTTACATCCATATAACCCAAACTTATATTCCGATTTCATGTTCAAACCATCGACAATATAGTTTATAACAGACTCTTCATCAACAATCCCTTGTGCTGCAATTTTTTAGACCCCGTACTCTAAAAAAGAGTAGAGGGGTCTATTAAGTTTGTCTGAAGCGAAATGTGCGTAACAGGCAGAAGGAGGCGTGGCAGACCCCATAAAGTATATATATTCTTGATCAGCATCAACAGCCGAGTCGATACAGCGATGTCCGTCTGTCCGTCCGTCCGCATGAACACCTGGATCTTTTAAACTACAAAAGCTAGAGCTACCAAATTTAGAATGAAAGTCCGTCTGCTTCGCGAGCAGATCAAGTTTATTTCAAATCTTCGCCAAGCCCCTTACCGCCCCCGCAAATTGTAAAAAACTATGGTCACCTAGGAAAAAATTGATGTTTTAAGCGAATATCTCAGTAATTATAGCACTAAGGAATACCATTTGTTGTAAGCAGGTTGCTAGGGACAGCATAAATGCATTGCCCTTAAAATTTTTGGACTGCCACGCCCCGTTTTCCCACACGAATGATATAATTTTCAAACTTCAATGCCATTTTTAAGGCATTTCACTTATCGTACGGTATTGTAATTTCAAATTCGTTTGAAGACAAAGTATCACAAATTTTCCTGAAAGTTGCATACAAATCGGACTATAAACAAAAAAACTAGACACGTAACAAAGTTAACAATTGCACGCAATGTCAATGCATGTGTGCAAGCGAGAGAGAAACATTTAAACATGTGAGCGAAAGTTTACGCTGTTTGTGTAGCGACAGCGCTGCTCGCGGACGATGCACGCACATGAATGCATACGATACGATAAATCATATATATATTCAACACGATAGTAATTATAATTGCGATATGATATCGATTGCGATATTTGCTCATTATGTCCATATCTATAGCGATATATAGTATTTAAATTCAGTTGTTGATAATATCGATATTTGATTTGATGTGATATTTTAATTAATATCGATATCGGCATTTTCTTGGCGATTTGCATCCCTATTACAAACTGATGGTTTTGTTTCAAAGTGTTTTATTGCAAATACTATGAGTACGGGGTCTTTTACAGTCGGCTAGCTCGACTGCAGCCTTTCTTACTTGTTTCATATTCATTTTTTTTTCCTTCGTGTGTATGTCAGCGCTTCTTAGTGTGCGTTTAAATTCAGCGATGACAACAGCTTTCAAATCCAAACAGTTATTTACTACGACAGACTCCAAGAATATTTTGGCCAACTTTGTCATTTTCCCACGGGCTTGAACATATTTTTGTTTTTCGGTGAGTTCATATGCGTCTGCGTTCTGAAATTTGTGAACCAATATTCAACCTGCATATTATAACCATCGAAATCTGGTACTACTTTACTGAAGTTTTCCCCACTGATTTTCGGCTCTCTCTATGTAATTTCATCTTGCTGCTTCGTAAAATTCTGTATCATCTTCTGCGTGCTTTTGTGTTCTGCCTTGTTCGTTTTCGCACATTGCGGTACCTCTATTAGACTGCGATCGCGTGATTGCACCATGCCTCTTTTGTTCTTCTTCACACATGCTTTTAAATTGAAAACGTTTTTTTTTTTTTCTTCGACTTGTCTTGACACGTTGAATTATTTTTATTTAGTCACTACGAGTTGATCATTAATTTTCTAATCACCTGGCAGTTGAGCCCCCAAATGTAGAATGTTTATTATTCAGTATTTCAATGAATAGTTAAATTAGGTATTACAAAGTTCAAGTGAATAGAAATAAATGGCCAATTTCAAACAAAATGCCGCAATACAACTGTGATGACTCCTTCCACAATGTATGAACAACTTTTAACTTATGTACTCGGGACTCAAGATTTTCAACAGCCACGCTCGACAACGACTTCTTTTCAACTAACTCTTTTTCATCTTTTCTTCGTCTCCTCCATGTATCGGGCTGCCATCCCGTTGCGTTTCATCCCATCGTTTCCTCCATATATGGGGTTGCCATCCCGTTGCGTTCCAGCCCATTGTTACATTTATTAGACATTATTTGTGTGCACGCTGATATATATGTGTGTATATGTAATACACACACAATTGGCCGGCACGGTCACATGTTTGTATGTTTCTATCTCGCTCGAACACATGCAGTGAAATGACGTTAAATTATAAACATTGTTACGTATCTAGCTCTTTTGTTTATAGTCCGATTTATGTTCAACTTACAGGATAGTTTGATATACTTTGTCTTCAAACGAATGTGAAATAACAATACTGTACGATAACAACATATGCCTTAAAATCGGCATTGAAGTTTGAAAGTTATTTAATTTCTTGTGGGAAAAGGGGGCGTAGCAGTTTAAAATTTTTAATAACAATGCCACGCCCCATTCGCCCACAATGAGCAAAAAACTAGACACACCTCGGAAAAAATTGATGTTTTAGGCGAATATCTCAGTAACTGTGACACTTAGGAACACAAATTTTGGTATGTAGGTTCCTTGAGACGGCATAAATGCATTGTGTTTTCTCAGGACCCGGCCATATTTTCCCACTTTCAACTGTAAAACGGCTGCTCACTGCTTCACGGTGGTCAGCTCTAACTCTTAAAGAATAATCAATAAAGTACGATAAGAGTAGACGGACACCTCTCTTCCTAATACAAAACTGGACTACTAATTGCTGTTGATGGAGATATCACACTACAGTAACCTTTTCGTAAAGAGTTTCTAGGGTGACTCTGTGTTGTTAAAATACATAGCTCAGCAATTAAGTCAGATTCTGTCCCTTTATCCGAAAAGTGTCTTACAAGTGTATTTTTTATATCGTTCCAATTTAATTTTCCTCTTGTTGGATACAATATTTCGTAGGCTTTCCCTTGTATTTTTTAGATCCCGTACTCTAAAATAGAGTATAGGGGTCTATTAGGTTTGTCTGAAGCGAAATGTGCGTAACAGGCAGAAGTATATATATTCTTGATCAGCATCAACAGCCGAGACGATATAGCAATGTCCGTCTGTCCGTCCGTCTGTATGATCACCTGGATCTTTTAAACTACAAGAGCTAGAGCCACCAAATTTGGAATGAAAGTCCGTCTGCTTCGCGAGCAGATCAAGTTTATTTCAAATCTTTGCCACGCCCCTTACCGCCCCCGCAAATTGCAAAAAACAATTTTCACATCACCTTGAAAACTACAAGAGCTAGAGAGACCAAATTCACACATTGGGTGTATGGTACCAATATAACTATCCTCACCAAGTTTGATCCGGATCGGACAACTATAGCCTATAGCTCCCATAGGACAAATCGGTCAAAAATAAACAAGTAAGAAAGGCTACAGTCGAGCGAGCCGACTGTAAAAGACCCCGTACTCACAGAAGTGCGCATTTTCCATTCGAAAAACAAGAAAAACGGAGTGATTCACATTTTGTATACATACATTTTTATATACAAATGTATGAAAATATATACACAATTAAATGCACAATTTCCTTACTTGGCTTATTTTAAAAATATGCCGTGTTTACAATTTGAAATTAAATTTTAATTTAATTTTAAATTTAAATTGAAATAAAAAAAATAATAATAATCAAAATAATTCACTGACGGGATTCGAACCTCGGACTCCACGCACACGCGTCAGTGCACTAACAGCTGCACCACGCCCCTCTATTGAAAGTGCTCGACTATCTGCATTTACATGTAATATTTTTTTGTTATATAACAAAAATTAATAAAATGTCCCTGACGGCGCTCGAACCCATGATCCCGGGTTCACATATAAGTGCGAAGAATTAGATCAGGCATCTTTACTACTTAGACCACACTCCGCATTGAAGTTTATGTAAATAATTAAAATTTAAAAAGTTATCAAATAACACTTGTCACTGACTGGATTCGAACCGGCGACCCCGGGCTAACCAACACGTACGAAGCGCGCATCTCTACTACCTAGACCACGCTCCTCATTGAAGTTGCAGTAGCTAAACGTAGAGTTAAATCTTTTATAATAATTGTTTAGTTAACACACTGCACTGCTTGCTGCAGTTTGTGTTCTTTTTCTATTGCAAGCAGTGTAAACAAACAATTTATTCATAAAACTCAGCATTTTTGATGAATTTATTTTATATGTTGTGGTTGTCCGATTTGGACCAAATTTGGTGAGGATACTTTTAATAATTATTCACACATTCTCTGTAAGTTTGGTTGCGATCGCTCAACTAACATTACGTGTCTTCATACAAATTTTTTATTTTTGACCGATTTGTCCTATGGGAGCTATAGGCTATAGTTGTCCGATCCAGATCAAACTTGGTGAGGATAGTTATATTGGTACCATACACATAATGTGTGAATTTGGTTTCTCTAGCTCTAGTAGTTTTCAAGTTATGGTGATGTGAAAATTGTTTTTTGCAATTTGCGGGGGCGGTAAGGGGCGTGGCAAAGATTTGAAATAAACTTGATCTGCTCGCGAAGCAGACGGACTTTCATTCCAAATTTGGTGGCTCTAGCTCTTGTAGTTTAGAAGTTCCAGGTGTTCATACAGACGGACGGACGGACGGACAGACGGACAGACGGACATTGCTATATCGTCTCGGCTGTTGATGCTGATCAAGAATATATATACTTTATGGGGTCGGCCACGCCTCCTTCTGCCTGTTACGCACATTTCGCTTCAGACCAACCTAATAGACCCCCATACTCTTTTTTAGAGTACGGGGTCTAAAAATTTGTATGAAGACACGTAATGTTAGTTGAGCGATCGCAACCAAACTTACAGAGAATGTGTGAATAATTATTAAAAGTATTCTCACCAAATTTGGTCCAAATCGGACAACCACAACATATAAAATAAATTAATCAAAAATGCTGAATTTTTTGAATTAATTGTTTGTTTACACTGCTTGCAATAGAAAAAGAACACAAACTGCAGCAAGCAGTGCAGTGTGTTAACTAAACAATTATTATAAAAGATTTAACTCTACGTTTAGCTACTGCAACTTCAATGAGGAGCGTGGTCTAGGTAGTAGAGATGCGCGCTTCGTACGTGTTGGTTAGCCCGGGGTCGCCGGTTCGAATCCAGTCAGTGACAAGTGTTATTTGATAACTTTTTAAATTTTAATTATTTACATAAACTTCAATGCGGAGTGTGGTCTAAGTAGTAAAGATGCCTGATCTAGTTCTTCGCACTATGTATGTGAACCCAGGAACATGGGTTCGAGCGCCGTCACGGACATTTTATTAATTTTTGATGTATAACAAATAAATATTACATGTAAATGCAGATAGTCGAGCACTTTTAAGAGAGGGGCGTGGTGTAGCTGTAAGGTCTCTGACGCGTGTGCGTGGAGTCCGAGGTTCGAATCCCGTCAGTGAATTATTTTGATTATTTTTATACTCTTGAAAGAGAGAGTATATTGGGTTTGTGCAAAAAAAAAAAATATGTAACAGGCAGAAGGAGGCGTGGCAGACCCCATAAAGTATATATATTCTTGATCAGCATCACAAGTCGAGCCGATATAGCCATGTCCGTCTGTCCATCTGTCTGTCGGTCTGTCTGTCCGTCTTTCCGTATGAAGAGAGAGTATATTGGTTTTGTGTAAAAACAAAAGTATGTAACAGGCAGAAGGAGGCGTGGCAGACCCCATAAAGTATATATATTCTTGATCAGCATCACCAGCCGAGCCGATATAGCCATGTCCGTCTGTCCGTCTGTCTGTCGGTCTGTCTGTCCGTATGAACAAACAGATTTCAGAGATGGTAAGAGCTACAAGTTTAAATTTGGTCTCTATCGACTCGATATTAAGTCAGTCAATACAAGAATCTTTTTTTTCGATGCCACGCCCCGTTCGCCCACAATGTGCAAAAAACTAGAAACACCTCGTAAAATACTAATGTTTTAGGTGAATATCTCAGTAACTATGGAACTTAGGAACACCAATTTTGGTATGTAGGTTCCTAGAGACGGCGTAAATGCATTGTCATCAAAAATTTTGGACTGCCACGCCTTCCTTTCCCACAAGAAATAAAATAATTTGCAAACTTCAATGCCGATTTTAAGGCATATATTCTTATCGTACAGTATTGTTATTTGAAATTCATTTGAAGACAAAATATATCAAACTATCCTGAAAGTTGCATCTAAATCGGACAATAAACAAAAGAGCTAGAAATGTAAGAAAGTTGATAATTGATCGCAATGCCAATGCATGTGTGCGAGCGAGATAGAAACATACAAACATGTGAGCATGCAGAGAGTATTCTACGGTCGGGCGTGATCGACTGTACTTTTCTTCTTGTTCGAATAGAAAATCCGCACTTCTGTGAGTACGGGGTCTTTCACAGTCGGCTCGCTCGACTGTAGCCTTTCTTACTTGTTAGACCCCGTACTCTAAAAAAGAGTATGGGGGTCTATTAGGTTTGTCTGAAGCGAAATGTGCGTAACAGGCAGAAGGAGGCGTGGCCGACCCCATAAAGTATATATATTCTTGATCAGCATCAACAGCCGAGACGATATAGCAATGTCCGTCTGTCCGTCTGTCCGTCCGTCCGTCCGTCTGTATGAACACCTGGAACTTCTAAACTACAAGAGCTAGAGCCACCAAATTTGGAATGAAAGTCCGTTTGCTTCGCGAGCAGATCAAGTTTATTTCAAATGTTTGCTACGCCCCTTACCGCCACCGCAAATTGTAAAAAACTATTTTCACATCACCATAACTTGAAAACTACTAGAGCTAGAGAGACCAAATTCACACATTATGTGTATGGTACCAATATAACTATCCTCACCTAGTTTGATCCGGATCGGACAACTATAGCCTATAGCTCCCATAGGACAAACCGGTCAAAAATAAAAATTTGTATGAAGACGTGTAGTGTTGGTTGAGCGATCGCAACTAAACTCACAGAGGATGTGTGTATTATTATTAAAAATATCCTCACCAAATTTGGTCCAAATCGGACAACAATAACATATAAAACAAATTAATCAAAAATGCTGAATTTTATGAATAAATTGTTTGTTTACACTTGCTTGCAATAAAAGTCTTAACTCTACGTTTAGCTACTGCAACTTCAATAAGGGGAGTAGTCTAGGTAGTAGAGATGCGCGCTTCGTACTTGTTTGTTAGTCCGGGATCCCGGGTTCGAATCCAGTAAGTGACATTCTACTTATTTACTTTTAAATTTTAATTATTTACATAAACTTCAAAGCGGAGTGTGGTCTAAGTAGTAAAGATGCCTGTTCTAATTCTTCGCACTTGTATGTTAGCCCGGGATCATGTGTTCGAGCGCCGTCAGGGACATTTTTATTAATTTTTGTTATATAACAAAAAAATATTACATGTAAATGCAGATAGTCGAGCGCTTTTAAAGGAGGGGTGTGGTGCAGCTGTTAGGGCTCTGACGCGTGTGCGTGAAGTCTGAGGTTCGAGTCCCGTCAGTGAATTATTTTAATTATTGTTTTTTTTTTTATTTCAATTTAAATTTAAAATGATAATTTACAATTGTATAATAATAATTTCAAATTGTAAGACATGGCTTATTTTTAAAATAAGCCAAGTAAGGAAATTGTGCATTTAATGTGTGTATATATTTACATACATTTGTATATAAATATGTATGTATACAAAATGTGAATCACTCCGTTTTTCTTCTTTTTAGACCCCGTACTCTAAAAAAGAGTATAGGGGTCTATTAGGTTTGTCTGAAGCGAAATGTGCGTAACAGGCAGAAGGAGGCGTGGCCGACCCCATAAAGTGTATATATTCTTGATCAGCATCAACAGCCGAGACGATATAGCAATGTCCGTCTGTCCGTCTGTCCGTCTGTCCGTCCGTCCGTCCGTCTGTATGAACACCTGGAACTTCTAAACTACAAGAGCTAGAGCCACCAAATTTGGAATGAAAGTCCGTCTGCTTCGCGAGCAGATCAAGTTTATTTCAAATCTTTGCCACGCCCCTTACCGCCCCCGCAAATTGCAAAAAACAATTTTCACATCACCATAACTTGAAAACTACTAGAGCTAGAGAGACCAAATTCACACATTGGGTGTATGGTACCAATATAACTATCCTCACCAAGTTTGATCTGGATCGGACAACTATAGCCTATAGCTCCCATAGGACAAATCGGTCAAAAATAAAAAATTTGTATGAAGACACGTTATGTTAGTTGAGCGATCACAACCAAACTTATAGAATAATTATTAAAAGTATCCTCACCAAATTTGGTCCAAATCGGACAACCACAAAATATAAAATAAATTAATCAAAAATGCTGAGTTTTATGAATAAATTGTTTGTTTACACTGCTTGCAATAGGAAAAGAACACAAACTGCAGCAAGCAGTGCAGTGTGTTAACTAAACATTTATTATAAAAGATTTAACTCTACGTTTAGCTACTGCAACTTCAATAAGGAGCGTGGTCTAGGTAGTAGAGATGCGCGCTTCGTACGTGTTGGTTAGCCCGGGGGTCCCCGGTTCGAATCCAGTCAGTGACAAATGGTATTTGTTAACTTTTTTAAATTTTAATTATTTACATAAACTTCAATGCGGAGTGTGGTCTAAGTAATAAAGATGCCTGATCTAATTCTTCGCACTTATATGTGAACCCGGGATCATGGGTTCGAGCGCCGTCAGGGACATTTTATTAATTTTTGTTATATAACAAAAAAATATTACATGTAAATGCAGATAGTCGAGCACTTTCAATAGAGGGGCGTGGTGCAGCTGTTAGTGCACTGACGCGTGTGCGTGGAGTCCGAGGTTCGAATCCCATCAGTGAATTGTTTTGATTATTTTTTTTTTTTTTATTTCAATTCAAATTTAAATTAAATTTAAATTTAATTTCAAATTGTAAAACACGGCATATTTTTAAAATAAGCCAAGTAAGAAAATTGTGCATTTAATTGTGTATATATTTACATACATTTGTTTATAAAAATGTATGTATACAAAAATGTGAATCACTCCGTTTTTCTTGTTTTTCGAATGGAAAATGCGCACTTCTGTGAGTACGGGGTCGTTAACAGTCGGCTCGCTCGACTGTAGCCTTTCTTACTTGTTCGTATGGAAAATGCGCACTTCTGTGAGTACGGGGTCTTTTACAGTCGGCTCTCTCGGCTGTAGCCTTTCTTACTTGTTTCAAGTATGTACAATACTGTGAAAAAACAATTCCAACAAGAAAGAAAAGTACAGTCGAGCACGCCCGACCGTAGAATACTCTCTGCATTTTATTCCCGATCATCTTAATAAAATCGATATCCAAGTATATCAATTAATACTTGCAACAAAACACGTTGATACAAAAACATCTGATTGTATGTATACACACACATATACATTTGATATTATATGTATGCACATACAAATGTATGTGTGTATATGTAATACATACACAATTGGTCTGCACGGCCAGCATTCGCGGGAATCGCTGCCGCTAGCAAGCAGCGAAAACGTTCGCTCACATGTTTGTATGTTTCTATCTCGCTTGCACACATGCATTGGCATTGCGTTCAATTATCAACTTTCTTACATGTCTAGCTCTTTTGTTTATTGTCCGATTTATATGCAACTTTCAGGATAGTTTGATATATTTTGTCTTCAAACGAATGTGAAATAACAATACTGTACGATAAGAACATATGCCTTAAAATCGGCATTGAAGTTTGCAAATTATTTTATTTCTTGTGAGAAAAGGGGGCGTGGCAGTCAAAAATTTTTGATGACAATACAATTATACTGTCTCTAGGAACCTGCGTATCAAAATGGGTGTTCCTAAGTGCCATAGTTACTGATATATTCACCTAAAACATCAATTTTTTACGAGGTGTTTCTAGTTTTTTGCTCATTGTGGGCGAACGGGGCGTGGCATCGAAAAAAAAAGATTCTTGTATTGACTGACTTAATATCGAGTCGATAGAGACCAAATTTAAACTTGTAGCTCTTACCATCTCTGAAATCTGTTTGTTCATACGGACAGACGGACAGACAGACAGATGGACAGACGGACAAACGGACATGGCTATATCGACTCGGCTTGTGATGCTGATCAAGAATATATAAACTTTATGGGGTCTGCCACGCCTCCTTCTGCCTGTTACATACTTTTTTTTTTGCACAAACCCAATGTACTCTCTCTTGCAGAGAGTGTAAAAACTGCGCTCAGTCGTTAAGCAGCTTAGCACTGATTTTGATATTAGTGCTGACTTACTTAGTGACTAAAAATATGAGACTCCTCCTAACAAGATGTTGAGCTCTATTCAACATCTTTCATTACCTCTTCCGCCTTGTTCTCTCATAACATCACCGTTGCATAGTCGGCCTCCCCTTTTATCATTTTCTTCTTCTCCCTGTAACTCCTTACCTCCCAATTCATCCATTCCTCCAGTATCCGACCGGCACTCATGCAACTATACCTGACTGAATAACAGTTTTCAGAAAAATTGCCCTTTTTCCATATTTTCATTTCCCGTTTCCCTCTATTTCTTTGCTGTAATGTATGTAAATAATATTCTTTTCATTTTATCCAACACTCTTTATTAATTTTCTTGATTAATTACCACCTGTCTAAGTTGTTCATTTTCTCCTTATTTATAGACTCTATTGCTTCTAAGTTTGGTCTACCAATTAGAAAATGTCCAGGAGTTAATACTTCCATATCTTCAATATCTTCTCCAACAGTGTATAAAGGACGAGAATTTAATACTCCTTCTACTTGACATAACAGAGTAGCCAACTCTTCATACGTCAAATTGTATCACCAATTGTTCTTTTTAGATGATATTTTACTGATTTTACTCCAGCTACCTAAATACCACCGAAATCGGTCCTGCCGGGGGGATAAAATGCCAACTAATCCCTCCATTTTCTAAATATGGAGCAGTTTTTTCGTTATTCATAATTGCTCTTTGAAAATCTTCATTTAATTTTCTAGCAGCAGCCACAAAATTTGTTCCATTGTCCGAATAAATGTTTGCACATTTTCCTCTTCTTGCTATAAATCAAGATGTATAGCTTTGGTTGCCATACATACAAATACAGCAATGTAGCCTTTATACGATTTAATTCCCCGGTTTTTGGAACATTTAATATTGTATGGCCCTGCGTAATCTACTCCTGTATTTATAAATGGGTAATCTGGTGTAATTCTATATTTTGGGAGGTCACCCATTATCTGTTCTGCTGTCGTCTGCCGATATCTTGCACAAGTTATACATATTTTCAACTGTTTCTTCAAACTATTCCTAAGTCCAACTATCCAATATCATCTTTGAATGTAACTTCTCATAAGGTTGAGTCCACCATGCAATGTTTCTCTATGTGTCTTTTTAGACCCCGTACTCTAAAAAAGAGTAGAGGAGTCTATTAAGTTTGTCTGAAGCGAAATGTGCGTAACAGGCAGAAGGAGGCGTGGCCGACCCCATAAAGTATATATATTCTTGATCAGCATCAACAGCCGAGACGATATAGCAATGTCCGTCTGTCCGTCCGTCCGTCTGTCCGCCCGTCTGTATGAACACCTGGATCTTCTAAACTACAAGAGCTAGAGCCACCAAATTCGGAAGGAAAGTCCGTCTGCTTCGCGAGCAGATCAAGTTTATTTCAAATCTTTGACACGCCCCCTACCGCCCCCGCTAATTGTAAAAAACTTTTTTCACATCACCATAACTTCAAAACGGTTAAAGCTAAAGAGACCAAATTCACACATTATGTGTACGGTACCAATATAACTATCCTCACCAAGTTTGCTCCGGATCGGACAACTATAGCCTAAAGCTCCCATAGGACAAATCGGTCGAAAATTGGTGATTTGTATGGAGACATGAAGTTTTAGTTGAGCGATTGCAGCGAAACTAACACATTATGTATATGGTACCATTATAACTATCCTCACCAAGTTTGGTCCGGATCGGACAACTATAGCCTATAGCTCCCATAGGACAAATCGGTCGAAAATTGGTGATTTGTATGGAGACATGAAGTTTTAGTTGAGCGATTGCAGCCAAACTAACACATTATATATATGGTACCATTATAACTATCCTCACCAAGTTTGGTCCGGATCGGACAACTATAGCGTATAGCTCCCATAGGACAAATCGGTCGAAAATTGGTGATTTGTATGGAGACATGAAGTTTTAGTTCAGCGATTGCAACCAAACTAACACATTATATATATGGTACCATTATAACTATCCTCACCAAGTTTGGTCCGGATCGGACAACTATAGCCTATAGCTCCCATAGGACAAATCGGTCGAAAATTGGTGATTTGTATCGAAAAACGCGCACTAGAAGGAGTACGGGGTCTTTTGCAGTCGGCTCGCTCGACTGTAGCCTTTCTAACTTGTTGATTCTGCAAGAGAGAGTATATTGGGTTTGTGAAAAAAAAAAGTATGTAACAGGCAGAAGGAGGCGTGACAGACCCCATAGAGTATATATATTCTTGATCAGCATCACAAGCCGAGTCGATATAGCCATGTCCGTCTGTCGGTCTGTCTGTTTGTCTGTCTGTCTGTCTGTCCGTATGAACAAACAGATTTAAGAGATGGTAAGAGCTACAAGTTTGAATTTAGTCACAATCGACTCGATATTAAGTCAGTCAATACAAGAATCTTGTTTTTTCGATGCCACGCCCCATTCGCCCACAATGAGCAAAAACTAGACATACCTCGTAAAAACGTGATGTTTTGGGCGAATATCTATGGCACTTAGAAACACCAATTTTGGTATGTATGTTCCTTGAGACGGCATAAATGCATCGTTATTAAAAATTTTGGACTGCTACGCCCCCTTTTCCCACAAGAAATTAAATAACTTTCAAACTTCGGTGCCGATTTTAAGGCATATGTTCTTATCGTCCAGTATTGTTATTTCACATTCGGCGAGCCGAAGATAACCTTTCTTTCTTGTTAATTATGTCCTTAATGTTCTCGTTGTTACAATTGTTAGTGATTTCTAATAACGTTCTAGTCGATAAATATGGAGCTGATGCTGTTCCGAATGTTACAGTCGTAAGTTTGTATGTTGTAAGTTTATCAGATGGAGAGTCTCTCCAGACTACGTTCAAATATTTCTGATCATCTTCATCAATGTTTATTTTTCGGTACGTTTTTTCTATATCTGAGGAGACTACAACTTGCCATTTACGCCACTTTAATAAAATATCAAAAATATCATTTTGGACTCTTGATCCAGTCCACATGATGTCATTAAGGCTTTTATTATTTGTGCTTTTAGCCGAAGCGTCAAACACAACTCTTAATTTTGTTGTTAGACTGCTATCCCTTAAAACTGCTTGATGAGGAAGATAATATTTCCCTACTTCATTTGACTCAACCATATGTCCTAACTCCATATATTCTTTCATAAACTGAATGTAATTTTCTTTAGGTTTATGATTTTTTTGTAATTTTTTTCTTAATTGTGAAAACGCGCTAAAGCTTGGGCCTTTAAATCCCCTATTTTTGTATCCTCTTTATATGGAATTTTTACGAAAAACCTTCCACTTTTCTTGTAGTTTCCACATAATTTTTCTCACAAATTTCTGCTTCTAAATCGTTTTCATCTTCATCTTCTAGCTCGCAAAATTTTTCTACATCTTTCATTTCTAGTGGTGTTGCTATGATTACAGCATTTCCTTTTGATTTGGTGCACCCTGAAACTACCCAACCAAATTCTGTGTTTTTTGTTCAAGGAGTCCGTCCATTTTAATTATCCCATTTCTCATAATTTGGGAATATAAATCGGCTCCAATAATTAGGTATACTCTGCTAGGCCTATTAAAATTTGGGTCAGCTAAAATATAGCTTTGCTATTTATTTTTATTAATATTAATTGTTTGACCTGGTAGGGCTTTCATTAATTTTGGCAATACAATTGCTTCCGTATAGAAACATTGTCTTCCCACATTACAGGGTTTTAAACACAACTTAACTTTGTACTTAGATGTACTTGAGTTAGTCGCTGAAACTCCACTTATTTCTGTTAGCTTTTTTTATTCTAAATAAATTTAGAGTTTGAACAGCTTCTTCAGAAATTATAGTGCATTGCGATCCACTATCGATCAATGCTCTCAAATTTTCAAATCACCATTTTTCGCTTGAACTTTTACTATTCCTTTTGCTAATAGTGCTTGTTCTTTACCAACACATGTGTTCACTTTCTTGTTAGAAATGTGTAACATTGAATTATGTGGTCTTCTGCAAAAAGTACATAAATTTTCACAAAGGCATCTTTTATACCTTGAGAATTTTAAACACTTCATGCATAATTGCGCCTTTTTAACTGCTTCGATTCTTTCTCCTGGACTCATAGCTTTGAAATTGTAACAGTGTACAGCATGATGTCCAGGTCCAGATCGGGCAGTTTTCATCTACGTTTTTGTTTGGCTGAATGCTCGGATTTCTCTTATCCTCGCTTTTTAATGAACTAATGGAACCATAGCGCTGTTCCAAAAAGTCCTTGACATCTGACAACTCTTGAATCTCCTTTGTCTTTTTTACGTAAGATTTGCAAAGCTGCAGTGTCTCTTTGCTAAATTTACGCAAATTATATGCGCAAAGATACTGTCTTAAAAATTTTGGACTGCTACGCCCCCTTTTCCCACAAGAAATTAAATAACTTTCAAACTTCGATGCCGATTTTAAGGCATATGTTCTTATCGTCCAGTATTGTTATTTCACATTCGTTTGAAGACAAAGTATATCAAACTATCCTAAAAGTTGCATATAAATCGGACCATAAACAAAAGAGGTAGACATGTAACAAAGTTTATAATTTAACGCTGTGTCACTGCATGTGTGCAAGCGAGACAGCAACATACAAACATGTGAGCGAACGTTTTCGCTGCTTTCTAGCGGCAGCGCTGCCCGCGAATGCTGGCTGCGCCAACCAATTGTGTATGTATTACATACTAATGTCAAATGTATATGTGTGTGTATACATACAATCAGATGTTTTTGTTTCAACGTGTTTTGTTGCAAGTATCAATTGACATACTAGAATACCGACTTTATTAAAATGATCGGGAATAAAATGCAGAGAGTATTCTACGGTCGGCCGTGCTCGACTGTACTTTTCTTTTTGTTTTTTTTTGTCTTCTGTACATCCTACGCTCGCTACAACGTCTGGCTTGTTTGAGATCCATTTCCTTAAATTAAATCCCACATTATCTAATTTTAGCAAAATTAATTTAACAATATCTTTAGCTTCTTGTATTGTGTTTGCGCCTGTCATTAGATCGTCCATATAAAAATCGTTTTTATACCCTTGCAGAGGGTATATATATTTTGTCAAGAAGTTTGTAACGCATTGAAGGAGGCATCTCCGACCCCATAAAGTATATATATTTGTCGTGGCGAATTAAGTATCTGTCGTAGTGAATTGAGTATCGAGTAAACAATGCGATTGCTTTGGATATATCGGATGCGATAGTTATCGAGGGCTGCCAACTGTTAGATGGTGGATCGAGAGAGAGACTCTCGCTCCACTGAGCATGGTCCCGGTGTGTGAATGGCAACGTTGTGGTTGCGGTGAACGGCAGGCAGTCAGAGTCTGCACGCCGAAATAGGTTGTTCACGCTACACTGTGGAACTTGCTGTCTGCAGTACAAAATGGCCGCACATAAAGATGCTATACATAATCTGATTACTGCTTCTCCGTCATCAGAAGTGGGATTCACTCAGGCTGCACCTGGCAGTATGGAAAGCCTACAAGAGCAGCTAAAGGATTTGCAAAACCAGTTGTCACAACTCAGTCAATTGCACGCGGTACAAACGGTGCCGCCATCAATAGCGTCGGTTGCATCGGCGGCGTCGGTAAGCGCGAAAAAGAAAATCACGCTACCAAAGTTTAATCCGGACTCGTCAGACGTGGATGCGTTCGCTTGGCGTACCACCGCGGACATGATTATGTCCGAAAATCATCTCGTCGGAAGCGAACTCGTCATGACGCTTAGCAAAGCAATGGAAGGTACAGCTTCACAGTGGCTAGCACAGTCCACCTACGCCGACATCAATTGGGAGCAGTTTCGAGAACTTTTCATCGAACGTTTTGAGGGCTCAGAAACTACATTATCGGCATTGGCGAATATTTTCGATGGTCGCCCTAATACCAGTGAAACCATGCCAGCTTATTGTAATCGTCTCGTTACCTCGCTGATGTCAAAATGGCGGACGCTGCCACTCGAAGAAATAACAGTTGCCGTTGTCTTCGCACACGTACAGTCGCTAAACCCGAAGCTGCGTAAATTGATGTATACCAGCAATATTACAACGAGAGCTGAGCTACAACAACAACTGAAGTCGTTGGGTTGCGAGAAGCGTGCTGGCAATTTTAACTCTTGTGAAATGCAAAGTAACGAGAAGAAAATGAAATTTGCGCAGCCAATGAAATGTCATCGTTGCGGTAAAATTGGACATAAGATGGCTGATTGTCGTGTAAAGTTGGATTCTCAATTTCGCCGGCCACAAAATAAATTTTCTGGTGGCCAGTCACAACAGCAGCAGCATCATCATCAACAACAGAATCGTCCTGGAATTACTTGCTTTAAATGCGGACAGGTTGGACACAAGGCGTCGTCGTGCACCAACCGTGGAAATCATGATGTCATCGAGAAGAGTGTTCAGATGTGTACCGTTGCTGAGCCGCAAGGTATCTTGGAGCATTCTGGTGAGCGTATCTTGTTCTGTTTCGATTCTGGCTCTGAATGTTCGCTGATTAAGAGGTCTGTTGCCAAGCGTTTGGTGGGTAGTGTAACTCATAAATTAATTGTGTTAAGAGGCTTGGGAGACAACTCCACATGTTGCACTATGCAAATTGAGTCTGAGGTTAAGATTGGTACACGCTCACTTAAAATTTTGTTTCACATAATCGATGACCAACTGTTGAAATTTGATATTATGTTAGGACGAGAAATCTTGAAACACGATGTTGGTGTTGCTATTGAATTTGATAAGTTTGTACTATTTGATGTGAAAAATGTAAATTGTGCTTCTAGCGTTGCTGATTTTGAATCGATTGTAAGCAGTGATGCGGCACTTGACAATTGCGACAAAGAACGTTTGATAAAAGTATTGAAACAGTATTCACAGTGGTTTATTAATGGTATTCCGCGTCAACAGGCAACGACGGGAGAATTAAAAATTCGTCTAATTGATCCGAGTAAAACGGTACAAAGACGTCCATATAGATTGGGACCAGAAGAAAGGCAGTTAGTGCGTACGAAAATTGATGAACTATTGGCGTTGAATGTTATCCGTGCCAGTTGCTCCCCGTTTGCTAGTCCGATACTGCTAGTGAAAAAGAAAAATGGGTCCGATCGTTTGTGCGTCGATTACCGGGAATTGAATGCAAACACAGTGGCAGATAAATTTCCACTACCGTTGATTGCAGATCAGATAGCGAGACTAAAGGGAGCAACATATTTTTCGTGTCTGGACATGGCTAGTGGGTTTTACCAAATACCAGTCCACCCTGATTCAGTTGAGAAAACTGCATTTGTGACGCCGGACGGGCAGTTTGAATTTTTAGTCATGCCATTTGGGCTCAAGAACGCGCCGTCGGTATTTCAGAGGGCGATAATCAATGCTCTTGGTGACCTTGCATATTCGTATGCTATCGTTTACGTAGACGACATTTTAATTGCGGCGCAGAGTAAAGATGAGGCATTCGATAGACTACAAAAAGTTTTGACCGTTCTGTCGGCGGCTGGATTTTCGTTCAACTTTGCTAAATGCAAATTCCTCAAAACCAAAATTGAGTATCTGGGATATGAGGTTGCGAATGGACAGGTCCGTCCCAACAAAAGAAAGGTCGAAGCGCTGGTGGATTTGCCCCCCCCCACCTCTGTGTCGCAGTTGAGACAATTCATAGGGCTGGCGTCTTACTTCCGACAATTTATTAACGGCTTTTCTAGCATAATGAAACCACTGTTCGAACTAATGATTAAAAATCAGGTGTTCAATTGGAATGAGCGCTACGAGCAAATTAGGCAGAAAATAATTGCGTTACTGTCTAGTGAGCCAGCGTTGACTATCTTTGATCCGCGACATCCTATCGAACTGCATACAGATGCTAGTAGCGATGGATATGGCGCGATCCTTTTTCATAAAATGGACAAGAAACGACATGCAATCGAGTATTTTAGTAAGCGAACGTCACTTGCGGAATCTAAGTACCATTCGTACGAATTAGAAACTTTGGCCGTTTTTAATGCAGTAAAGCATTTCCGCCACTACTTATGGGGTCATGAATTTACGCTGTTTACTGATTGCAATTCTTTGAAAGCAAGTTTTTGTAAAGTCAATCTTTCCCCAAGAGTACACAGATGGTGGGCGTATTTACAGGCTTTTAAATTCAACGTAGAATACAAAAAGGGTGAACAAATGTCCCATGCAGACTTCTTTTCACGTAACTTATTGCCCACAGTAGATAAAACAATTGAAAAGGTTGAACAGAGGCGCATTAACATTACCGAAATAACTGAGAATTGGATCCTCGCGGAGCAGCAACGTGACCAGGAATTGGCTGGCATCGTGTCAAAGCTGCGCGAAGGTGAATTAGATAAAGACGTAGCAAAAACTTACGAAATTCGAGCAGGTATACTTTTTAGAAAAATTCAGAGAAAAGGACGTGACTTATGTTTGCCAATAATTCCCAATTCATTTAAATGGTCCGTAATTAATCATGTGCACGAAGCTGTCATGCACTTGGGCTGGGAAAAGACGTTGGAAAAGGTGTATTGCTATTACTGGTTCGAGAATATGTCGAAGTTTGTTCGAAAATTTGTCGACAATTGCATCACTTGCAAGCTGTCAAAAACTAAGACCGGAAAAGTACAGTCTGAATTGTGCCCGATAGACAAAATTGGTATTCCTTGGCACACGTTGCACATTGACATTACCGGAAAATTGAGCGGTAAAAATGATATAAAAGAATATGTTATTGTTTTGGTAGATGCTTTTACCAAGTACGTTTTGTTGACGCATACAATTAATGTTGACACGGAAAATTGTGTCTTGGCCATGAAGAGCACAATATCGTTGTTTGGCGTGCCGAGCCGCCTTATCGCCGATCAAGGAAGATGCTTCACAAGCAACAGTTTCCGCAAATTCTGTGCATCGCAGAAAATCAATTTACATTTAATAGCGACAGGCGCCAGTCGGGCGAATGGTCAGGTCGAGCGAATTATGAGTGTACTCAAGAATATGTTAACTGCAGCAGAGGCAAGCCAGCGCTCATGGCAAGACGCTTTAGGTGAGGTGCAAGCGGCAATAAATTGTACAGTTAATCGCGTCACGGGTTTTAGTCCTCTTGAATTGTTAATTGGTAAAGCTGCTCGACCACTTAATTTGTTGCCTATCAGTGATAATGTCCATAATGTAGATCTAGATCAAATAAGGATGCAAGCCAAAGAAAATATTGATTGTAATGCTGGCTATGAGAAACTAAGATATGACAGAAACAAAGCTAAAATTGTAAAACATAAAGTAGGTGACCATGTGTTACTTAAAAATCAAGAAAGAAATCAAACCAAACTCGATCCTAAGTACAGGGGTCCATTTGTGATAACAGAGGTCTTGGAAGGAAATAGATATACGCTTAAAGCATTGACAGGAAATAGAACTTACAAATATGCTCATGATTGTTTGCTACCCATGCCAGTACAACCGACTTCGTCCAATTGATATGTATGATTGAGTCAAATAAGACGCCGAGGACGTCGTCGAAATGAGACGCCGGAGTCTACTATTGACTAATCGTGTTGTCTACATCAGTGAGGATGTATGACGTGATTTTGATGTGTTGTCTACATCAGTGAGGATGTATGACGTGATTTTGATGTGTTGTCTACATCAGTGAGGATGTATGACGTGATTTTGATGTGTTGTCTACATCAGTGAGGATGTATGACGTGATTTTGATGTGTTGTCTACTGGCATTGGAATATGATGAAATTGATGCGCAGTTAAGTCGCATAGAGGAGTTGTGCGGTGTGTAACTGGGCGATGGTGTGAGTAAACAAGAATGTTGGGTATAGGTCGTGAGTTGGCATAAAATTATCATAAGATTTGAAAATACACTTAATTTGTAAACCAATTGATTTTGTAAACAAGTTGATTTTGTATAATAATAGTGGACGTTCGATTATTTCTTCTTCTTGCGCACGAGGACGTGCGATTGTCAGGAAGGCCGTGTCGTGGCGAATTAAGTATCTGTCGTAGTGAATTGAGTATCGAGTAAACAATGCGATTGCTTTGGATATATCGGATGCGATAGTTATCGAGGGCTGCCAACTGTTAGATGGTGGATCGAGAGAGAGACTCTCGCTCCACTGAGCATGGTCCCGGTGTGTGAATGGCAACGTTGTGGTTGCGGTGAACGGCAGGCAGTCAGAGTCTGCACGCCGAAATAGATTGTTCACGCTACACTGTGGAACTTGCTGTCTGCAGTACAAAATGGCCGCACATAAAGATGCTATACATAATCTGATTACTGCTTCTCCGTCATATTCTTGATCAGCATCAACAGGCAAATCGATATAGCCATGTCCGTCTGTCCGTCTGTTTCTATGCGAACTAGTCTCTCAGTTTTAAAGCTATCTTGATGAAACTTGGTACAGATGTGCATTCTCTCTGCAGGCAGATCATTTGTTAAAATCGGCCGGATCGGATGACTATATCATATAGCTCCCATAGGAACAATCGGTTGAAAAAAAAATGTTTCTGAGCTATTTCGACCAAATTAAGCCAATATGCATTTAGCACCAAAACCCATGTGCAAACCAAATTTCATCCGAATCGGACCACTATATTATATAGCTGCCATAGGAACAATAGGTGGAAAATGATAAAAATGCCTAGTGTGAAAATTTTCAGTGCCAATTGAGCGATTTCAACCAAACTGACGCCAGAAACATTTGCCATCATTCCCCAGCTGTTGAATAAATTTCATTCGGATCGAACCACTATATCATATAGCTGCCATAGGAACAATCGGTTCAAAGGCTTAGTATGAAAATTTTTAATGTCTTTTGAGCGATTTCAACCAAATTCACGCAGTACGCATAAGCTATCATTCCCTATATGCTGACCAAATTTCATCCCATTCGGACTACTATATCATATAGCTTCCATAGGAACAATAGGTTGATAATGATGAAAATGCTTAGTATGAAAATTTTCAGTGTCGATTGAGCGATTTCAACCAAACTCACGCCATAAACATTTGCTATCATTGACCAAATTTCATTTGGATCGAACCACTATATCATAAAGCTGCCATAGGAACAATCGGTTCAAAGGCTTAGTATGAAAATTTGTAAAGTCTATTAAGCGATTTCAGCTAAATTCACGCACTACTCCTTTGCTATTATTCCCTATATACTGACCAAATCTCATCTAAATCAGACATTTATATGATACAGCATCCATAGGAACCACTGGTAACTGAATCCAATGAACGCAACATGCATGACTGCAAGGGTATTTAATCTTCGGCGAGCCGAAGATAACCTTTCTTTCTTGTTAATTATGTCCTTAATGTTCTCGTTGTTACAATTGTTAGTGATTTCTAATAACGTTCTAGTCGATAAATATGGAGCTGATGCCGTTCCGAATGTTACAGTCGTAAGTTTGTATGTTGTAAGTTTATCAGATGGAGAGTCTCTCCAGACTACGTTCAAATATTTCTGATCATCTTCATCAATGTTTATTTTTCGGTACGTTTTTTCTATATCTGAGGAGACTACAACTTGCCATTTACGCCACTTTAATAAAATATCAAAAATATCATTTTGGACTCTTGATCCAGTCCACATAATGTCATTAAGGCTTTTATTATTTGTGCTTTTAGCCGAAGCGTCAAACACAACTCTTAATTTTGTTGTTAGACTGCTATCCCTTAAAACTGCTTGATGAGGAAGATAATATTTCCCTACTTCATTTGACTCAACCATATGTCCTAACTCCATATATTCTTTCATAAACTGAATGTAATTTTCTTTAGGTTTATGATTTTTTTGTAATTTTTTTCTTAATTGTGAAAACGCGCTAAAGCTTGGGCCTTTAAATCCCCTATTTTTGTATCCTCTTTATATGGAATTTTTACGAAAAACCTTCCACTTTTCTTGTAGTTTCCACATATTTTTCTCACAAATTTCTGCTTCTAAATCGTTTTCATCTTCATCTTCTAGCTCGCAAAATTTTTCTACATCTTTCATTTCTAGTGGTGTTGCTATGATTACAGCATTTCCTTTTGATTTGGTGCACCCTGAAACTACCCAACCAAATTCTGTGTTTTTTGTTCAAGGAGTCCGTCCATTTTAATTATCCCATTTCTCATAATTTGGGAATATAAATCGGCTCCAATAATTAGGTATACTCTGCTAGGCCTATTAAAATTTGGGTCAGCTAAAATATAGCTTTGCTATTTATTTTTATTAATATTAATTGTTTGACCTGGTAGGGCTTTCATTAATTTTGGCAATACAATTGCTTCCGTATAGAAACATTGTCTTCCCACATTACAGGGTTTTAAACACAACTTAACTTTGTACTTAGATGTACTTGAGTTAGTCGCTGAAACTCCACTTATTTCTGTTAGCTTTTTTATTCTAAATAAATTTAGAGTTTGAACAGCTTCTTCAGAAATTATAGTGCATTGCGATCCACTATCGATCAATGCTCTCAAATTTTCAAATCACCATTTTTCGCTTGAACTTTTACTATTCCTTTTGCTAATAGTGCTTGTTCTTTACCAACACATGTGTTCACTTTCTTGTTAGAAATGTGTAACATTGAATTATGTGGTCTTCTGCAAAAAGTACATAAATTTTCACAAAAGCATCTTTTATACCTTGAGAATTTTAAACACTTCATGCATAATTGCGCCTTTTTAACTGCTTCGATTCTTTCTCCTGGACTCATAGCTTTGAAATTGTAACAGTGTACAGCATGATGTCCAGGTCCAGATCGGGCAGTTTTCATCTACGTTTTTGTTTGGCTGAATGCTCGGATTTCTCTTATCCTCGCTTTTTAATGAACTAATGGAACCATAGCGCTGTTCCAAAAAGTCCTTGACATCTGACAACTCTTGAATCTCCTTTGTCTTTTTTACGTAAGATTTGCAAAGCTGCAGTGTCTCTGTGCTAAATTTACGCAAATTATATGCGCAAAGATACTGTCTACTTCAATAGACATATTTGCTTTAAGTTTAATAATATGCATAGCCTCATTGCTAGCATCAATAAAATGTTTTATTTGTTTTTCAGTCTCTTTGTTTAAACATGGTTAATCAATCAACCAAGTTTATTTCAAATCTTTGCTACGCCCCTTACCGCCCCCGCAAATTGTAAAAAACTATGGTCACCTAGGAAAAAATTGATGTTTTAAGCGAATATCTCAGTAACTATAGCACTTAGGAATACCATTTTTAGACCCCGTACTCTAAAAAAGAGTATAGGGGTCTATTAAGTTTGTCTGAAGCGAAATGTGCGTAACAGGCAGAAGGAGGCTTTTCCGACCCCATAAAGTATATATATTCTTGATCAGCATCAACAGCCGAGACGATATAGCGATGTCCGTCTGTCCATCTGTCTGTCTGTCCGTCTGTCCGTCTGTCCGTCTGTCCGTCCTTCTGTATGATCACCTAGATCTTTTAAACTACAAGAGCTGGAGCCACCAAATTTGGAATGAAAGTCCGTCTGCTTCGCGAGCAGATCAAGTTTATTTCAAATCTTTGCCACGGCCCTTACCGCCCCCGCAAATTGTAAAAAACTATTTTCACATCACCATAACTTGAAATCCACTAGAGCTAGGGAGACCAAATTCACATATTATTTGTATGGTACTTATATAACTATCCTCACCAAATTTGGTCCGGATCGGACAACTATAGCCTATAGCTCCCATAGGACAAATCGGTCGAAAATAGGTGATTTGTATGGAGACATGAAGTTTTAGTTGAGCGATTGCAACCAAACTAACACATTATGTGTATGGTACCATTATAACTATCCTCACCAAGTTTGGTCTGGATCGGGCAACTATAGCCTATAGCTCCCATAGGACAAATTGTTCGAAAATTACTTATTTATATGGTAAAACGCGCACTAGAATGAGTACGGGGTCTTTTACAGTCGGCTCGCTCGACTGTAGCCTTTCTTACTTGTTTGTATGGAGGTTGCTAGAGACAGCATAAATGCATTGTCATTAAAATTTTTGGACTGCCACGCCCCGTTTTTCCACAAAAATTAAATAATTTTCAAACTTCAATGCCATTTTTAAGGCATATGCACTTATCGAACGGTATTGTAATTTCAAATTCGTTTAGAGACAAAGTATCGCAAAGTATCACAAAGTATCCTGAAAGTTGCATACAAATCGGACAATAAACCAAAGAGCTAGACACGTAACAAAGTTAACAATTGCACGCAATGTCAATGCATGTGTGCAAGCGAGACAGAAGCATATAAACATGTGAGCGAACGTTGTCGCTGCTTGTGTAGCGACAGCGCAGCCCGCGGACGCTAGCCGTGTCGGCCACTGCAGTGCACTGTGTATGTATGTATGTATTGCATATATATGCACTCAATTCTCTTTTGCGATTGCGTCCACGCATTGACTTTGTTGTTTTAACTGTTTCGTTAAAATTTTGTTTTTGCACTTTTTGCGAATTCTGTTTTCGAGCATATTTGATTACATCAAAGCAAACTTTTCACTCATTCATTTCGTTTTAACTCCAAATTGTTTCAAAGTATTTTGAGTAAAATGGCCTGTTGTAAGAAAAATTGCACATATGGCCCATAACGGGACAGTGACCAACCTAATTATGTGCACTGTTGGCTGTGCGATAATATTATAAACATTAAATGTGCAGGTCTCACTGGGCGTGAATTTGAAAAGTTCAGTTCCTCTGCCAAATTAGGTAGTGGTGGATTGAAATGGTAATGCCCAGTATGCATTGAGTTTCAATGCGATTTTTTCAAGTATGTACAATACTGTGAAAAAACAATTCCATAAACTGCGCTCACTCGTTAAGCAGCTTAGCACTGATTTTGATATTAGTGCTGACTTGCTTAGTGACTAAAAATTACCTCTTCCGCCTGGTTCTTTCATTACATCACCGTTGCATAGTGGGCCTCCCCTTTTATCATTTTCTTCTTCTCCTTGTAACCCCTTACCTCCCAATTCATTCATTCCTCCCGCTACTTCTCCAGTACCCGACCGGCACTCATGCAACTATACCTTCCCGGCTATGCCTGCCCCTCCCGTAGTCGCCCCATCGCCCGTTATTAAATCTGTGGCTGTTAATGGTGCAGTGGCTATGAATAATAACTCGAAGAGTCCCTCTATTCGGCGTAACAGACGCTCTGTTGCCGCCCCCGCAGCTCCCCCTTCACCCCCTAATAATTCGATCTTACCTGTAAACAGCTCAAATGTTACAAGTAAAAACACCAAAAGCCCTCCAAATCGACGTAATAGTCACCCCGTTGCTACTCCGATAGTAGTTCAATCTCCCTGCTTACGGTCGTGGCTCCTCGTGAGCAGATATTTATTTCTATGCTATCGGCAAATACGTTCATTGAGTCGATTGCATCTTACATCGCTTCCAAAACTCCTGGTAGTGTTTCAATTTCAAAATTCAATTTCTCTGAGCCAAGAGAATGTTAGGGGAGAGTATTAGAATGTTAGGGGTCTTGGGTCTAAGCTAAGACAGTTGCATAAGAATAATTTGTCTTTTGATTCTGACAATGTTGCATTTTCAGAGACTTGGCTTAATTCAAGCACATCTGATAATGAAATAATGTCATCTCATTATAACATTTTCAGGCGCGATCGTCTTAATCGACGCGGTGGTGGAGTTCTTATTTCAGTAAAATCCTTCCTTAATGCTGAAATAATAGATGTTTCACCACTGGACGAATTGGAAAATGTTGCCGGTAAGGTTACTTTTTCTTCATTTGCCCTTTATATAATCTGTTCTTATATTCCTCCGTCCTCAGAAATGTCAGTTTATTTACAACATTTATCATAGAAATATTTTGTCACATTCGTGATTGTGATTTTTTTGTGATACTAGGAGATTTTAGCTTCCCAAATGTTTCCTGGTCGTTTTTCAACAAGTTTGACTACATACCCACACCCACTTATGACTTTATAGATAGTTTGATTGATCTTGCTGTTTTTCAAATCAATCATGTATCTAATCATCTGAACCGGATGCTCGATCTTGTTTTCGTTAATGATTCGTCCAGTCCCATTGTCACTAGATTTTCTCCTGTAATTGCTCCTGAAGATTCTTTTCAGCCTACTCTTGAACTTTCCCTGTCTATCCCTAACTTAAATTGTTCCCCTCCTTCATCCTCTTCCAAGTCGCGCCGTTGCTTTTGCAAAGGAAATTTTTCTTTGCTAAATCAACTGATTTTTGCTACTGACTGGTCTTTACTATACAGCATGAATGATATTAACTTAGCTGTCCAGTATTTTTACAACATATTAAATTCAATCTTTGATGTCTGTATTCCATATAGTGTTGTAAAGTCCGTTTCACATAAATCTCCTTGGTTCTCACCAAGCCTATCTAACTTAAACAAGAAAGAAAATTACAGTCGAGCACGCCCGACCGTAGAATACTCACTGCCTTTTATTCCCGATCATTTTAATAAAAGCAGTATCCGAGAATATCATCTAATAGTATTTGCAGTAAAAGACGTTGAAAGACGTTCAGCTATTAAGTTAAGCCTCTTTTATAGAGATATCTATGGTTTTGGGCCGTAAATTTCCGAGTAATGCGAACGGGAGGTCGTGGGTTCGAATCTTGGTCCGTCATCAAAAAGGATATATTTTATTATTATTGTTGTTTAAATGTGTTGCATTATCGAAAAAAAATTGTTTATTAACAAATTATTAACAAACAATTGAAAAATTTATTTAAACTGGGTTTTGATAAAAAAAAGAAAATTTTATTACTAAATGAAAACTTGCAACAATTGGAGCTATTGAATTATATTCTTTTAAATGATTGACCGCGACTCGAACCCACGACTTTGCGTTCGCCGATCAAGCACTAAACCGGCAACGCCATCACGACACTTGAAAGTTTTCGTTCCAAAACCATACATATAAAAGACGCTTAACTTGCTAGCTGGATAACTATTTTGTCAAAAATAGAATTAAGGTCGGGACGGCCAGCGTCTGCAAGCAGCGCTGCCGCTAACAAGCAGCGAAAACGTTCGCTCACATGTTTGTATGCTTCTGTCTCGCTTGCACACATGCATTGACATTTCGTTCAATTATTAACTTTCTAACATGTCTAGCTCTTTTGTTTATTGTCCGATTTATATGCAACTTTCAGGATAGTTTTATATATTTTGTCTCCAAACGAATTTGAAATTACAAGACTAAGATAAGAACATATGCCATAAAATCGGCATTGAAGTTTGAAAAGTATTTTATTTCTTGTGGGAAAAGGGGGCATGGCAGCCAAAAAATTTTAATGGCATTATATTTATGCCTTGACTAGGAACCTTCACACCAAAATTGGTGTTAATAAGTGTCATAGTTACTGAGATATTCACCTAAAACATGTTTTGGCATCGAAAAAAAAAAAAAAGATTCTTGTATTGACTGACTTAATATCGAATCGATTGTGACTAAATTCAAACTTGTAGCTGTTACCATCTCTGAAATCTGTTTGTTCATACGGACAGACAGACCGACAGACAGACGGACAGACGGACAGACGGACATGGCTATATCGACTCGGTTTGTGCTGCTGATCAAGAATCTGTTAGTATAAGATGGAAAGCAAAGAACAGGGTCCCAGTTAAGTCCACGGAGCGCGAAGAGTAAAAACTGCTTCTGCACTGACTCAATTAAAGATTGACTATGAGCATGTTGAGGAGACCAGACACATGAACAATACACAAGAATGGGACGGACTAGGGATGTGTAAAGAAGTTCGGTGACAAATGGATCATTAAATTCCTTAGACCAGCGTTTAATAAATTCATGAGTTCCCTTAGCTTTATTATACTCTCTGCAAGAAAGAGTATATTGGGTTTGTGAAAAGTATGTAACAGGCAGAAGGAGGCATGGCCGACCCCATACAGTATATATATTCTTGATCAGCAGCACAAGCCGAGTCGATATAGCCATGTCCGTCTGTCCGTCTGTCTGTCTGTCTGTCTGTCTGTCCGTCTGTCCGTATGAACAAACAGATTTCAGATATGGTAAGAGCTACAAGTTTGAATTTGGTCTCTATCGACTCGATATTAAGTCAGTCAATACAAGAATTTTTTTTTTTCGATGCCACGCCCCGTTCGCCCACAATGTGCAAAAAACTAGAAATACCTCGTAAAAAATTTATGTTTTGGGCGAATACCTCAGTAACTATGGCACTTTGGAACACCAATTTTGGTATGTATGTTCCTTGAGACGGCATAAATGCATTGTCATTACAAATTTTGAACTGCAACGCCCCCTTTTCCCACAAGAAATAAAATAATTTGCAAACTTCGATGCCGATTTTAAGGCATATGTTCTTATCGTATAGTATAGTAATTTCACATTCGTTTGAAGACAAAGTATATCAAACTATCCTGAAAGTTGCATATAAATCGGAAAAGAATAAAAGACTAGACACGTAACAAAGTTAATAATTTAAAGCCATTTCACTGCATGTGTGCAAGCGAGATAGAAACATACAAACATGTGAGCGAACGTTTTCGCTGCTTGCGTAGCTTAGAGGCAGTGCTGCCCGCGAATGCTGGCTGTGCCGAGCAATTGTATATGTATTACATATACACACATACATATGTGCCTGCATACTTATAATGTCAAATGTATATGTGTGTGTATACATACAATTAGATGTTTTTGTTTCAACGTGTTTTGTTGCAAGTATCAATTGATATACTTGGATACCGATGTTATTAAATGATCGGGAATAAATTGCAGAGAGTATTCTACGGTCGGGCGTGCTCGACTGTACTTTTCTTTCTTGTTTAATTTCAGTTTGAATTAATTTAAAGTTATATTAATAATTACTTTAAATTTAATCTGAATTTAAATAATATCTATACACTACGTAATCATAAAGTTAAATACTCGCGACTGCTTTTAACCTGCGTTAAAAAATAAATAAATAAATTTAACCTGTTAAAATCGGTTTTCTGAAACTGACGAGAACGCTTTGTAGATTTACTACTAGTACTGGTCACCTTAACAGGTAAATCAATCAAAAGTCGGATGATAAGGATCTTCAGGATTAAATAAGGGAGTGATTCGGGAAATAGAAAACTAGGACGGATCCAAAACAAGAAAGAAAAGCACAGTCGAGCACGCTCGACCGTAGAATACTCTCTGCATTTTGTTCCCAATCATTTTAATAAAATCGGTATCCGAGAATATCAATTGATAGTACTTGCAGTAAAAGACGTTGAAATAATAACATCTCTTTGTATGTATGCACATACATATACATGTAGAATGTTTATTATTCAGTATTTCAATGAATAGTTAAATTAGGTATTACAAAGTTCAAGTGAATAGAAATAAATGACCAATTTCAAACAAAATGCCGCAATACAACTTTGATGACTCCTTCCACAACGTACGAACAACTTTCAACTTATCTACTCGGGACTCAAGATCTTCAACAGCCACGCTCGACAACGACTTCTTTTCAACTACTCTTTTTCATTTTTTCTTCGTCTCCTCCATGTATCGGGTTGCCATCCCGTTGCGTTTCATCCCATCGTTTCCTCCATATATGGGGTTGCCATCCCGTTGCGTTCCAGCCTATTGTTACATTCAGTCATCCTGATCACTGTCTTCTGACCAAGACGACAACAGCTCCTCGTTCACAACTATGTATTTCCACAGTTTCATATTGTCGTTGCTTGTAGAAGTTTTGGATGGACCTTCCACATTTGCGGCTCTCTTGACATCAAACCGGCTATTGCGCTTGACCTTAATTATTTCATATGGGCCAAGAAAGGAGCTTGCAAGTTTTTGGTCCGCCGTAAGCTGGGTGCGTCATATTGCCACCAAGTCACCTTCCTTGTAACCGTGTTCTTCTTTTCGTGTTTTGTCATAGTTCTCCTTGTACTTCTTCTGAGCTTGCACAATACTGTTCTTTGCCTCCTCCCTTAATTTCTGTCTATCATTGTCAAACTCGTTTATCCATTCTTGATCCAACGTTGCTGTTAGTTTGTCACTGAGCTTACATTGCATTTCAACTCCAAACATCAACTGAAACGGAGTAGACATATGCATGAATGTAATCATTTCAAACATCATAGTACTGTACAGTACTGTAGTGTTTTCAAAAAATACTGAACTCATATTATACTGTACAGTAGATTCATTGTATCAAAAAAAGTGACTACACCCTTTTTACTGTACTCATTCAAAGTGAATGACAGCTAAACTTGTACTCTGTTTGAGTGAGCACAGTGTAAGTGTCACTTTTTTCCAGTTGTACACTAAATAGAAATATGAGCACACGTGTGCAACTGTCGACACAGTGCAGTCGTATTAAAAATTTCACAAAAATTAATTATTTCAAAATGGAATTTGAAGAAAACGATCTAAGCCCAATACATGAGGATGAGGATGCAAGCTTTTAATATGAATAATCATTATATAATAATAATAATAATAAATAATAATTTTAATAATAATTAATAATTTTTAATACATCCATAATATTATTGTTAAATTACTAAGAAAGCTGTTATTGTAGCAAATATTTGTGTTCGTTTTAGCCTTCGTAATTGTATTTCGCAAAGTAATGTTTAAGTAGACTCGCAAATTTTCAGACAAAACTGTGTTTGTATATATGTGTAATACACATAAAAAAAACTTCATCATAATTTTAAATATAAAACCAGGATTCATCATTGGACATCTCAAATGCGGGGATATGTTTCAAAGAATACTCGGCTAATGTTAAGTTACAACTTTTAGCTAACATTTATAGGCCATCAAGTAAACGAGGGCGAAGCAAAGTTTGGGACACATTTTCCCGAATAATTGATGAAAATGGAATTGAAAAAAAGGATGTAGTGGTGTGCAACACGTGCAATAATGTATACAAATTTCAAAAAAGTACATCTAATTTGGTAAAGCACAAATGCTATGTAGTAAACAATACTCGTCAAAATACAAATACCGTGGTTGAAGTAGATTTGGAAACAAAAAAAAAATGTATAAAATTAGCAACAGAATGGACAGTTAAAAATGGACGATCGTTTAATACAATTGCAGACTCGGGTTTGAAGAATTTGGCAGACTTTTTTATATCTGTGGGTGCGAAGTTCGGGGAGAACGTAAATGTTGACTCACTATTGCCACATCCGACAACCATTTCGCGGAATATCGGATCACTTTATGAATTCCATGCAAATGAAATAAAAAAACAATTAATTAATATAAAGGATTTTAGATATGGCCTAACTTCGGACATATGGACTGACGACTTTTACAGGACTTCATACATATCGTTGACAGTACACTACATTAAAGAAGAAACCCTAAACAACCGTCTGCTGGCAATAAAATCAATGGAAGGCGAATCTTGTACTGGTAAGAGTTATGGAAATTTATGATTATGTTTAATCTTATGAAGGAAAATTTTTTAGGCGAGCGAATAAAATCAAAAATTGAATGCATTTTACGGGATTTTGGATGTGATTTGCTTATGGATGAACCGATCATTGTAACAGATCGAGGCGCAAACATGAAGGCAGCATTGAAAGGATTAAACACGTTGAGTTGCATTAATCACCTTATTCACAATGTTGTTGGAAAAGTTGTGGTTGAGGTGCCGGAAGTGTTGAAGCTGGTCAATAGCTGTAGCAATCTTGTGAAATATTTTTAAAAATCCGGCCAAAATTGTAATTTGAATACTTCCCTGAAGAGCTACTGTCCAACTCGATGGAACACAATATTTAATCTTTTCAAATCCATAGAAGAAAATTGGAGCGATATATACAAAATTGTAATAGAAAAAAATGAAATTTATAGGATCGCAGAAATAAGTCCTTCAAGTGTTAGCGCTTTGGTAAGCCTTTTGAAGCGTGTTCCAAGAAGCTTGAAGGAAGCGAGTACCCAACTTTACACTTTATAATTCCCTATATTAATAATTTAAAAAAATTATCTAATAGCAACGATGCGGATATTTTAAGAAAATGCAAAACCTCACTTAAAACAAATATGGAAAAAAATTATTCAAACAAACCTAACCAAATTTCATACCATCGCCATTTTTTGGTTTCCCCCAACCAATAAACTATCACAATTTACTCAGCTGGAGAAAGAACAAACATTTAAAGACCTGGAAGAAATGATGATAAACACTCAATTACTTTATGAAAACGAAGATATAGAAAAATTAATAACACCCAACCAAATCATTGATCTCATTTTTAGACCCCGTACTCTAAAAAAGAGTATAGGGGTCTATTAAGTTTGTCTGAAGCAAAATGTGCGTAACAGGCAGAAGGAGGCTTTTCCGACCCCATAAAGTATATATATTCTTGATCAGCATCAACAGCCGAGACGATATAGCGATGTCCGTCTGTCCGTCTGTCTGTCTGTCTGTCTGTCTGTCTGTCCGTCCGTATGAACACCTGGATCTTCTAAACTACAAGAGCTAGAGCAGCCAAATTTGGAATGAAAGTCCGTCTATATGTCAGGCAGGTTAAGTTTATTTCAAATTTTTGCCACGCCCCCTACCGCCCCCGCAAATTGTAAAAAACTGTTTTCACATGACCATAACTTGAAAACGACTAGAGCTAGAGAGACCAAATTCACACATTATGTGTATGGTACCAATATAACTATCCTCACCAAGTTTGATCCGGATCGGACAACTATAGCCTATAGCTCCCATAGGACAAACCGGTCAAAAATAAAAAATTTGTATGAAGACGTGTAGTGTTGGTTGACGGATCGCAACTAAACTCACAGAGGATGTGTGTATTATTATTAAAAATATCCTCACCAAATTTGGTGCAAATCGGACAACAATAACATATAAAACAAATTAATCAAAAATGCTGAATTTTATGAATAAATTGTTTGTTTACACTTGCTTGCAATAAAAGTCTTAACTCTACGTTTAGCTACTGCAACTTCAATAAGGGGGAGTAGTCTAGGTAGTAGAGATGCGCGCTTCGTACTTGTTTGTTAGTCCGGGATCCCTGGTTCGAATCCAGTAAGTGACATTCTACTTATTTACTTTTTAAATTTTAATTATTTACATAAACTTCAAAGCGGAGTGTGGTCTAAGTAGTAAAGATGCCTGTTCTAATTCTTCGCACTTGTATGTTAGCCCGGGATCATGTGTTCGAGCGCCGTCAGGGACATTTTATTAATTTTTGTTATATAACAAAAAAATATTACATGTAAATGCAGATAGTCGAGCGCTTTTAAAGGAGGGGTGTGGTGCAGCTGTTAGGGCTCTGACGCGTGTGCGTGAAGTCTGAGGTTCGAGTCCCGTCAGTGAATTATTTTAATTATTGTTTTTTTAGACCCCGTACTCTAAAAAAGAGTATAGGGGTCTATTAGGTTTGTCTGAAGCGAAATGTGCGTAACAGGCAGAAGGGGGCGTGGCCGACCCCATAAAGTATATATATTCTTGATCAGCATCAACAGCCGAGTCGATATAGCGATGTCCGTCTGTCCGTCTGTCTGTCTGTCTGTCTGTCTGTCTGTCTGTCTGTCTGTCCGTCCGTATGAACACCTGGATTTTCTAAACTACAAGAGCTAGAGCCACCAAATTTGGAATGAAAGTCCGTCTATATGTCAGGCAGGTTAAGTTTATTTCGAATTTTTGCCACGCCCCCCACCGCCCCCGCAAATTGTAAAAAACTATTTTCACATCACCATAACTTGAAAACGACTAGAGCTAGAGAGACCAAATTCACACAATATGTGTATAGTACCATTATAACAATCCTCACCAAGTTTGGTCCGGATCGGACAACTATAGCCTATAGCTCCCATAGGACAAACCGGTCAAAAATAAAAAATTTGTATGAAGACACGTAATGTTAGTTGAGCGATCGCAACCAAACTCACAGAGGATGTGTGTATAATTATTAAAAATATCCCCACCAAATTTGGTCCAAATCTGACAACAACAACATATAAAACAAATTAATCAAAAATGCTGAATTTTATGTACAAATTGTTTGTTTACACTGCTTGCAATAGAAGAAGAACACAAACTACAGCAAGCAGTGTAGTGTGTTAAATAAACAATTATTGCATGTGAATGAAAATAATCCAACTGAATTATCAGCAGAGCGTGGTCTTATTGGTAGGTTCGCGGTTTATAATTTTGCAAATCCGCGTCAGTCCCAGGTTCGAGTCCAGTCAAAGTTAAACACAAATTTTTAGACCCCGTACTCTAAAAAAGAGTAGAGGGGTCTATTAAGTTTGTCTGAAGCGAAATGTGCGTAACAGGCAGAAGGAGGCGTGGCCGACCCCATAAAGTATATATATTCTTGATCAGCATCAACAGCCGAGTCGATATAGCGATGTCCGTCTGTCCGTCTGTCTGTCTGTCTGTCTGTCTGTCTGTCTGTCTGTCCGTCCGTATGAACACCTGGATCTTCTAAACTACAAGAGCTAGAGCAGCCAAATTTGGAATGAAAGTCCGTCTATATGTCAGGCAGGTTAAGTTTATTTCAAATTTTTGCCACGCCCCCTACCGCCCCCGCAAATTGTAAAAAACTATTTTCACATGACCATAACTTGAAAACGACTAGAGCTAGAGAGACCAAATTCACACATTATGTGTATGGTACCAATATAACTATCCTCACCAAGTTTGATCCGGATCGGACAACTATAGCCTATAGCTCCCATAGGACAAACCGGTCAAAAATAAAAAATTTGTATGAAGACGTGTAGTGTTGGTTGAGCGATCGCAACTAAACTCACAGAGGATGTGTGTATTATTATTAAAAATATCCTCACCAAATTTGGTCCAAATCGGACAACAATAACATATAAAACAAATTAATCAAAAATGCTGAATTTTATGAATAAATTGTTTGTTTACACTTGCTTGCAATAAAAGTCTTAACTCTACGTTTAGCTACTGCAACTTCAATAAGGGGAGTAGTCTAGGTAGTAGAGATGCGCGCTTCGTACTTGTTTGTTAGTCCGGGATCCCTGGTTCGAATCCAGTAAGTGACATTCTACTTATTTACTTTTTAAATTTTAATTATTTACATAAACTTCAAAGCGGAGTGTGGTCTAAGTAGTAAAGATGCCTGTTCTAATTCTTCGCACTTGTATGTTAGCCCGGGATCATGTGTTCGAGCGCCGTCAGGGACATTTTATTAATTTTTGTTATATAACAAAAAAATATTACATGTAAATGCAGATAGTCGAGCGCTTTTAAAGGAGGGGTGTGGTGCAGCTGTTAGGGCTCTGACGCGTGTGCGTGAAGTCTGAGGTTCGAGTCCCGTCAGTGAATTATTTTAATTATTGTTTTTTTAGACCCCGTACTCTAAAAAAGAGTATAGGGGTCTATTAGGTTTGTCTGAAGCGAAATGTGCGTAACAGGCAGAAGGGGGCGTGGCCGACCCCATAAAGTATATATATTCTTGATCAGCATCAACAGCCGAGTCGATATAGCGATGTCCGTCTGTCCGTCTGTCTGTCTGTCTGTCTGTCTGTCTGTCTGTCTGTCTGTCCGTCCGTATGAACACCTGGATTTTCTAAACTACAAGAGCTAGAGCCACCAAATTTGGTATGAAAGTCCGTCTTATGTCAGGCAGGTTAAGTTTATTTCGAATTTTTTGCCACGCCCCCCACCGCCCCCGCAAATTGTAAAAACTATTTTCACATCACCATAACTTGAAAACGACTAGAGCTAGAAAGACCAAATTCACACAATATGTGTATAGTACCATTACCAAGTTTGGTCCGGATCGGACAACTATAGCCTATAGCTCCCATAGGACAAACCGGTCAAAAATAAAAAATTTGTATGAAGACACGTAATGTTAGTTGAGCGATCGCAACCAAACTCACAGAGGATGTGTGTATAATTATTAAAAATATCCCCACCAAATTTGGTCCAAATCGGACAACAACAACATATAAAACAAATTAATCAAAAATGCTGAATTTTATGTACAAATTGTTTGTTTGCACTGCTTGCAATAGAAAAGTCTACGTTTACCTACACAAACTGCTGCAAGCAGTGTACTGTGTTAAACAAGCAATTATTGCATGTGAATGAAAATAATCCAACTGATTTATCAGCAGAGCGTGGTCTTATTGGTAGGGTCGCGGTTCATTATTTTGCAAATCCGCGTGGGTCCCAGGTTCGAGTCCAGCCAAAGTTAAATACAAATTTTTTAATTTTAACACAAATTGTAAAACTATTTTAAATAATAATAACGTTTATTTGTATTTAAAATGTATTTGCGTAACATGGTACGCTAAAAAAAGTAATACGAAAGTCCAAAACAATTCAGAAAACTCCCTTGCACGTACATACATTTATTAATGTGTATATACATACACATTCATACATACATGCATACATATTTTTGCTTATGCTTTGCACTTGTTCAACTGCTTTGAACTGCTTAACGTAGTTCAATTGAAGTAAGTTGTTCAGTTGATCGGCATTTAGCGCTCATTGGTACTTGTTCCGAACTGATTTTGGGACGCGCCAAAAATAAATTCTGTTACTATACAGATTCATAAAATGCTACTGAACGCAGATATTGTTTTAATTTTTACCATTTTGAATAAAAGATTTCAATTCTAATACATACTTATTTGTATAGTTGTTGTCTCGCATGATAACACATTTTAAAATGCACTCCCGCCTTATATTAAATGTCAATGAGAATAATCAACGCGATTTGGAAGTAGAGCGTGGACCAGTTGGTAGGGTTACGGTTCGTTCATTTGCAAATCGGCATGGGTCGCAGGTTCGAGTCCCAGTCAAAGTTAATATATAAATTTTCTATTTTAATTATAAGCACTATTTTAAAAAAATTATATTTCTTTTATTTTAAAACCTGTTCCCAAAACATTGAATAATAAGAAGAAGTATTTCGATATTTAAAACATTTACATACTTATATAAATACGGCTTATTTTTAAAATAAGCAAAGTAAGGAAATTGTGCATTTAATTGTGTATATAATTACATACATTTTTATATAAATATGTATGTATACAAAATGTGAATAACTCCGTTTTTCTTCTTTTTCGTATGGAAAATGCGCACTTCCGTGAGTACGGGGTCTTTAACAGTCGGCTCGCTCGACTGTAGCCTTTCTTACTTGTTTAAATTTAATTTTTTTAGACCCCGTACTCTAAAAAAGAGTATAGGGGTCTATTAAGTTTGTCTGAAGCGAAATGTGCGTAACAGGCAGAAGGAGGCGTGGCCGACCCCATAAAGTATATATATTCTTGATCAGCATCAACAGCCGAGACGATATAGCAATGTCCGTCTGTCCGTCTGTCCGTCCGTCCGTCTGTCCGTCCGTCCGTCTGTCCGTCCGTCTGTATGAACACCTGGATCTTCTAAACTACTAGAGCTAGAGCCACCAAATTTGGAATGGAAGTCCGTCTGCTTAGCGAGCAAATCAAGTTTATTTCAAATCTTTGCCACGCCCCCTACCGCCCCCGCAAATTGTAAAAAACTTTTTTCACATCACCATAACTTGAAAACGATTAGAGCTAGAAAGACCACACATTATGTATATGGTACGATAATAACTATCCTCACCAAGTTTCATCCGGATCGGACAACTATAGCCTATAGCTCCCATAGAACAAATCGGTCGAAAATTTGTGATTTGTATCGAGACATGAAGTTTTAGTTAAGCGATTGAGACCAAACTAACACATTATGTATATGGTACCATTATAACTATCTTCACCAAGTTTGGTCCAGATCGGACAACTATAGCCTATAGGTCCCATAGGACAAATCAGTCGAAAATTGGTGATTTATATGGAGACATGAAGTTTTAGTTGAGCGATTGCAACCAAACTAACATATTATGTATATGGTACCATTATAACTATCCTCACCAAGTTTGGTCCGGATCGGACAACTATAGCCTATAGCTCACATAGGACAAATCGGTCGAAAGTTGGTGATTTGTATGGAGACATGAAGTTTTAGTTGAGCGATTGCAGCCAAACTAACACATTATATATATGGTACCATTATAACTATCCTCACCAAGTTTGGTCCGGATCGGACAACTATAGTCTATAGCTCCCATAGGACAAATCGGTCGAAAATTGGTGATTTGTATGGAAAAACGCGCACTAGAAGGAGTAGGGGTCTTTTACAGTCGGCTCGCTCGACTGTTGCCTTTCTTACTTGTTTTAGACTATGCACAACCAACAATGGAAAACAACATTACATCAATTATCAACAATGAATTAAAATCTTATGCAAATGTACACATACAATACACTGAACAGTTTAATGTTCTCAAATATTGGAAAAACAACAAGGAACAATTTCCGATTCTTTCGAAAATTGCTAACAAGATTTTAGCTGTTCCTGCAAGCAGTGCAGCTTCAGAAAGAGCATTTTCTGTGGCTAAAAATCTTATTAATTATAAACGCAGCAAATTAGCCACATCTGAAGATTTGGTCAACAAAATAATGTTCCTACACTCAAATATTGACACACTTTATAACGAAACATTTTCATTTATATACACGGAATAATAAAAATAACTAATAACTATATATGTAATGTGTCATCAATAATAACTCACTGTACAGTATGTTTACTGTACACCAAAACACTGTACAGTTAAAAATACTGTACAACATTTTTACTGTGCTCATAAACTACTGTACAACATATGGGTGAGTGAGTGAATGATATCTCAATGAGAACTCTATAGAATATTGTACACCTTTCACTAACATTCATTTAAAATTGTACAGTAAAAACACTACTCATATTTTCAATGAATGATTCATTTGCCCTTTTGAATACATTCATGCATATGTCTAAAACGGAGTCTTCTTGGTTGACCCGTGAACATGTGAATTAATAATGGCTCGCTGTACCTCTGGTACGAATTTATACCATTTTGATGTATCATCTGCAGACAGTTTGATAATAATTGACAAAATACACCTGTTGACCCTTTCGATTTGACCGTTTCCCTGTGCAACTCCTGTAGTTCTTCACACATGCTCAATTCCATTACTTTCAACATAATCCGAAAAGTTGTTTGAAGTGAACGCAACACCCCTATCGCTGACTATTCGTGCTGGATGTCCGAAGATTTGTGACCACTCCTCTAGCTTCTTAAGTACTTCTTCACATCCAGTGCTTTTAGTTGTGAACACCCATACAAATTTTGTAAATGCGTCAACCATTCCGAAAATAAACTCATATTGTTTTGCTGTGCTATCCATGGGTCTTAGATGATCGACGTGGAGCGTGTGTAACGGCTGATCTCCTTGATTGATGCAGTATAAATAGCCTTCTTGTTTTCCCAACTTCTTATTGACCAGAATACACTGGATGCATCTGTTGACTACCTGTCCGACTTTTCTTTCCAACTGTGGTATCCATAAGTGTTGTTGTACGGCATGCATTGTTTTTTGTGACGCAAAATGACCATTGTTGTGTGCCTCAATGATAACTTCGTGTTCCATGTTCTTCGGTACCACCAGCAATTCATTCCCACCTACATGTTTGTACAGAACTCCGGTTAAAGTTTTTGTAAGGGTGAGACTTAAGGACTTCTAGAATCATCTTTATATAATCATCTTTTTGTTGAGAGGCTTTGATACGTGGTGAAATCTCTGATGATATGACAAGCACATCTTGGCGATATCGACTAAGACCGTCAACATGACCCATTTTTTCTCCAGGCCGGTGACTAACAACGAAATTAAAATCTTGCATGGTCAAAATCCACTGTGCGACTTCACGTGGTATATCTTTTTTCTTGACTGTTTGTGTAAACGCAACGCAGTCGGTAACTAACGTAAAACGTATTCCAAGAAGATAGTACTGAAATTTTTCTATCGCAAGGTAAGCAGCTTTAACTTCGAGTATATAACTATGACGTTTTTCATCACTCGGTGAAGACTTCACCGGGTGTTGTTTTCCTTCAAAATCCTGCAGCAAAACTGCCCCAAATCCGCTTTTGGACGCGTCTGTATGGAGTTCTGTGCTCGCATTTCTGCAATATAGCCGTAACACCGGTTCATTTGAAAGCGCGTCTTTCAGTGTACTTATGTCTTTTAGCTCATTCGTCTCAATCTTAAAACTGCATCCTTTTTAAGAGGTCTGTTAAGGGACGTGCTATCTGTGCATAATCTTTTATGAACTTTCGAAAGAATCCGGTTAGCCCAAAAACGATTGTATACCTTTTATATTTTTTGGCAAGTTAAACTTTTGAACAGCTTGTGTTTTCTCAGGACCCGGCCATATTTTCCCACTTTCAACTGTAAAACGGCTGCTCACTGCTTCACGGTGGTCAGCTCTAACTCTTAAAGAATAATCAATAAAGTACGATAAGAGTAGACGGACGTCTCTCTTCCTAATACAAAACTGGACTACTAATTGCTGTTGATGGAGATATCACACTACAGTAACCTTTTCGTAAAGAGTTTCTAGGGTGACTCTGTGTTGTTAAAATACATAGCTCAGCAATTAAGTCAGATTCTGTCCTTTTATCCGTAAAGTGTCTAACAAGCGTATTTTTTATATCGTTCCAATTTAATTTTCCTCTTGTTTGATACAATATTTCGTAGGCTTTCCCCTGTATTTTTTAGACCCCGTACTCTAAAATAGAGTATAGGGGTCTATTAAGTGTGTCTGAAGCGAAATGTGCGTAACAGGCAGAAGGAGGCGTGGCCGACCCCATAAAAGTATATATATTCTTGATCAGCATCAACAGCCGAGACGATATAGCAATGTCCGTCTGTCCGTCCGTGTGTATGATCACCGGGATCTTTTAAACTACAAGAGCTAGAGCCACCAAATTTGGAATGAAAGTCCGTCTGCTTCGCGAGCAGATCAAGTTTACTTCAAACCGCAAATTGCAAAAAACAATTTTCACATCACCTTGAAAACTACAAGAGCTAGAGAGACCAAATTCACACATTGGGTGTATGGTACCAATATAACTATCCTCACCAAGTTTGATCCGGATCGGACAACTATAGCCTATAGCTCCCATAGAACAAATCGGTCATAAATAAAAAATTTGTATAAAGACATGTAATGTTCGGCGATTGCGACCAAACTCACACGGGATGTGGGTATAATTATTAAAAGTATCCTCACCAAATTTGGTCCAAATCGGACAACCACACAACATATAAAATAAATGAATGAAAAATGCTGATTTTTTTGAATAAATTGTTTGTTTACACTTGCTTCCAATAAAAGATTTAACTCTACGTTTAGCTACTGAAACTTCAATAAGGAGCGTGGTTTAGGTAGTAGAGATGCGCGCTTCGTACGTGTTGGTTAGCTCGGGGTCCCGGGATCTAATCCAGTCAGTGACAAATGCTATTTGTTTTCTTTTTAAATGTTAATAATTTACATAATGCGGAGTGTGGTTTAAGTAGTAAAAATGCCTGATCTAATTCTTCGCACATGTATGTGATCCCGGGATCATGGGTTCGAGCGCCGTCAGGGACATTTTATTAATTTTTGTTATATAACAAAAAAATATTACATGTAAATGCAGATAGTCGAGCATTTTCAAGAGAGGGGCGTGGTGCAGCTGTTAGGGCTCTGACGCGCGTGCGTGGAGTCCGAGGTTCGAATCCCTTCAGTGAATTATTTTGATTATTTTTTTTTAGACTCTAAAAAAGAGTATAGGGGTATATTAAGTTTGTCTGAAGCGAAATGTGCGTAACAGGCAGAAGGAGGCGTGGCAGACCCCATAAAGTATATATATTCTTGATCAGCATCAACAGCCGAGACGATATAGCAATGTCCGTCTGTCCGTCCGTCTGTATGAACACCTGGATCTTTTAAACTACAAAAGCAAGAGCCACCAAATTTGGAATGAAAGTCCGTCTGCTTCGCGAGCAGATCAAGTTTATTTCAAATCTTTGCCACGCCCCTTACCGCCCCCGCAAATTGTAAAAAACTATGGTCACCTCGGAAAAAATTGATGTTTTAAGCAAATATCTCAGTAACTGTAGCACTTAGGAATACCAGTTTTGGTATGTAAGTTGCTAGAGACAGCATAAAAGCATTGTCATTAAAATTTTTGGACTGCCACGCCCCGTTTTCCCACAAGAATGAAATCATTTTCAAACTTCAATGCCATTTTTAAGGCATTTGCACTTATCGTACGGTATTGTAATTTCAAATTCGTTTGGAGACACAGTATCACAAACTAACCTGAAAGTTGCATACAAATCGGACAATAAACAAAAGAGCTAGACTCGTAACAAAGTTTACAATTGCACGCAACGTCAATGCATGTGTGCAAGCGCTGCTTGTGTAGCGACTGCACTGCTTGCGAACGATGCACGCACATGTATGCATACGACACAATTTATCATATATCGATATTCAATACCATAGTAATTATAATTGCGATATAATATCGCATGCGATATTTGGTCATTATGTCTATATCTATAGCGATATATCGTATTTAAATTCAGTTGTTGATAATATCGATATTTGATTTGAAGTGATATTTTAATTAATATCGATATCGGCATTTTCTTGGCGATTTGCATCCCTATTACAAATTGATGGTTTTGTTTCAAAGTGTTTTATTGCAAATACTATGAGTACGGGGTCTTTTACAGTCGGCTAGCTCGACTGTAGCCTTTCTTACTTGTTTTTTTAGACCCCGTACTCTAAAAAAGAGTAGAGGGGTCTATTAAGTTTGTCTGAAGCGAAATGTGCGTAACAGGCAGAAGGAGGCGTGGCCGACCCCATAAAGTATATATATTCTTGATCAGCATCAACAGCCGAGTCGATATAGCGATGTCCGTCTGTCCGTCTGTCTGTCTGTCTGTCTGTCTGTCTGTCTGTCTGTCTGTCTGTCCGTCCGTATGAACACCTGGATCTTCTAAACTACAAGAGCTAGAGCAGCCAAATTTGGAATGAAAGTCCGTCTATATGTCAGGCAGGTTAAGTTTATTTCAAATTTTTGCCACGCCCCCCTACCGCCCCCGCAAATTGTAAAAAACTATTTTCACATGACCATAACTTGAAAACGACTAGAGCTAGAGAGACCAAATTCACACATTATGTGTATGGTACCAATATAACTATCCTCACCAAGTTTGATCCGGATCGGACAACTATAGCCTATAGCTCCCATAGGACAAACCGGTCAAAAATAAAAAATTTGTATGAAGACGTGTAGTGTTGGTTGAGCGATCGCAACTAAACTCACAGAGGATGTGGGTATAATTATTAAAAGTATCCTCACCAAATTTGGTCCAAATCGGACAACCACACAACATATAAAATAAATGAATGAAAAATGCTGATTTTTTTGAATAAATTGTTTGTTTACACTTGCTTCCAATAAAAGATTTAACTCTACGTTTAGCTACTGAAACTTCAATAAGGAGCGTGGTTTAGGTAGTAGAGATGCGCGCTTCGTACGTGTTGGTTAGCTCGGGGTCCCGGGATCTAATCCAGTCAGTGACAAATGCTATTTGTTTTCTTTTTTAAATGTTAATAATTTACATAATGCGGAGTGTGGTTTAAGTAGTAAAAATGCCTGATCTAATTCTTCGCACATGTATGTGATCCCGGGATCATGGGTTCGAGCGCCGTCAGGGACATTTTATTAATTTTTGTTATATAACAAAAAAATATTACATGTAAATGCAGATAGTCGAGCATTTTCAAGAGAGGGGCGTGGTGCAGCTGTTAGGGCTCTGAGCGCGTGCGTGGAGTCCGAGGTTCGAATCCCTTCAGTGAATTATTTTGATTATTTTTTTTAGACTCTAAAAAAGAGTATAGGGGTATATTAAGTTTGTCTGAAGCGAAATGTGCGTAACAGGCAGAAGGAGGCGTGGCAGACCCCATAAAGTATATATATTCTTGATCAGCATCAACAGCCGAGACGATATAGCAATGTCCGTCTGTCCGTCCGTCTGTATGAACACCTGGATCTTTTAAACTACAAAAGCAAGAGCCACCAAATTTGGAATGAAAGTCCGTCTGCTTCGCGAGCAGATCAAGTTTATTTCAAATCTTTGCCACGCCCCTTACCGCCCCCGCAAATTGTAAAAAACTATGGTCACCTCGGAAAAAATTGATGTTTTAAGCAAATATCTCAGTAACTGTAGCACTTAGGAATACCAGTTTTGGTATGTAAGTTGCTAGAGACAGCATAAATGCATTGTCATTAAAATTTTTGGACTGCCACGCCCCGTTTTCCCACAAGAATGAAATAATTTTTCAAACTTCAATGCCATTTTTAAGGCATTTGCACTTATCGTACGGTATTGTAATTTCAAATTCGTTTGGAGACACAGTATCACAAACTAACCTGAAAGTTGCATACAAATCGGACAATAAACAAAAGAGCTAGACTCGTAACAAAGTTTACAATTGCACGCAACGTCAATGCATGTGTGCAAGCGCTGCTTGTGTAGCGACTGCACTGCTTGCGAACGATGCACGCACATGTATGCATACGACACAATTTATCATATATCGATATTCAATACCATAGTAATTATAATTGCGATATAATATCGCATGCGATATTTGGTCATTATGTCTATATCTATAGCGATATATCGTATTTAAATTCAGTTGTTGATAATATCGATATTTGATTTGAAGTGATATTTTAATTAATATCGATATCGGCATTTTCTTGGCGATTTGCATCCCTATTACAAATTGATGGTTTTGTTTCAAAGTGTTTTATTGCAAATACTATGAGTACGGGGTCTTTTACAGTCGGCTAGCTCGACTGTAGCCTTTCTTACTTGTTTTTTAGACCCCGTACTCTAAAAAGAGTAAGGGGTCTATTAAGTTTGTCTGAAGCGAAATGTGCGTAACAGGCAGAAGGAGGCGTGGCCGACCCCATAAAGTATATATATTCTTGATCAGCATCAACAGCCGAGTCGATATAGCGATGTCCGTCTGTCCGTCTGTCTGTCTGTCTGTCTGTCTGTCTGTCTGTCTGTCTGTCTGTCCGTCCGTATGAACACCTGGATCTTCTAAACTACAAGAGCTAGAGCAGCCAAATTTGGAATGAAAGTCCGTCTATATGTCAGGCAGGTTAAGTTTATTTCAAATTTTTGCCACGCCCCCTACCGCCCCCGCAAATTGTAAAAAACTATTTTCACATGACCATAACTTGAAAACGACTAGAGCTAGAGAGACCAAATTCACACATTATGTGTATGGTACCAATATAACTATCCTCACCAAGTTTGATCCGGATCGGACAACTATAGCCTATAGCTCCCATAGGACAAACCGGTCAAAAATAAAAAATTTGTATGAAGACGTGTAGTGTTGGTTGAGCGATCGCAACTAAACTCACAGAGGATGTGTGTATTATTATTAAAAATATCCTCACCAAATTTGGTCCAAATCGGACAACAATAACATATAAAACAAATTAATCAAAAATGCTGAATTTTATGAATAAATTGTTTGTTTACACTTGCTTGCAATAAAAGTCTTAACTCTACGTTTAGCTACTGCAACTTCAATAAGGGGAGTAGTCTAGGTAGTAGAGATGCGCGCTTCGTACTTGTTTGTTAGTCCGGGATCCCTGGTTCGAATCCAGTAAGTGACATTCTACTTATTTACTTTTTAAATTTTAATTATTTACATAAACTTCAAAGCGGAGTGTGGTCTAAGTAGTAAAGATGCCTGTTCTAATTCTTCGCACTTGTATGTTAGCCCGGGATCATGTGTTCGAGCGCCGTCAGGGACATTTTATTAATTTTTGTTATATAACAAAAAAATATTACATGTAAATGCAGATAGTCGAGCGCTTTTAAAGGAGGGGTGTGGTGCAGCTGTTAGGGCTCTGACGCGTGTGCGTGAAGTCTGAGGTTCGAGTCCCGTCAGTGAATTATTTTAATTATTGTTTTGTTAGACCCCGTACTCTAAAAAAGAGTATAGGGGTCTATTAGGTTTGTCTGAAGCGAAATGTGCGTAACAGGCAGAAGGGGGCGTGGCCGACCCCATAAAGTATATATATTCTTGATCAGCATCAACAGCCGAGTCGATATAGCGATGTCCGTCTGTCCGTCTGTCTGTCTGTCTGTCTGTCCGTCCGTATGAACACCTGGATTTTCTAAACTACAAGAGCTAGAGCCACCAAATTTGGAATGAAAGTCCGTCTATATGTCAGGCAGGTTAAGTTTATTTCGAATTTTTGCCACGCCCCCCACCGCCCCCGCAAATTGTAAAAAACTATTTTCACATCACCATAACTTGAAAACGACTAGAGCTAGAGAGACCAAATTCACACAATATGTGTATAGTACCATTACCAAGTTTGGTCCGGATCGGACAACTATAGCCTATAGCTCCCATAGGACAAACCGGTCAAAAATAAAAAATTTGTATGAAGACACGTAATGTTAGTTGAGCGATCGCAACCAAACTCACAGAGGATGTGTGTATAATTATTAAAAATATCCCCACCAAATTTGGTCCAAATCGGACAACAACAACATATAAAACAAATTAATCAAAAATGCTGAATTTTATGTACAAATTGTTTGTTTACACTGCTTGCAATAGAAGAAGAACACAAACTACAGCAAGCAGTGTAGTGTGTTAAATAAACAATTATTGCATGTGAATGAAAATAATCCAACTGAATTATCAGCAGAGCGTGGTATTATTGGTAGGTTCGCGGTTTATAATTTTGCAAATCCGCGTCAGTCCCAGGTTCGAGTCCAGTCAAAGTTAAACACAAATTTTTAAATTTAATTTTTTTAGACCCCGTACTCTAAAAAAGAGTATAGGGGTCTATTAAGTTTGTCTGAAGCGAAATGTGCGTAACAGGCAGAAGGAGGCGTGGCCGACCCCATAAAGTATATATATTCTTGATCAGCATCAACAGCCGAGACGATATAGCAATGTCCGTCTGTCCGTCTGTCCGTCTGTCCGTCCGTCCGTCTGTCCGTCCGTCTGTATGAACAGCTGGATCTTCTAAACTACTAGAGCTAGAGCCACCAAATTTGGAATGGAAGTCCGTCTGCTTAGCGAGCAAATCAAGTTTATTTCAAATCTTTGCCACGCCCCCTACCGCCCCCGCAAATTGTAAAAAACTTTTTCACATCACCATAACTTGAAAACGATTAGAGCTAGAAAGACCAAATTCACACATTATGTATATGGTACGATAATAACTATCCTCACCAAGTTTCATCCGGATCGGACAACTATAGCCTATAGCTCCCATAGGACAAATCGGTCGAAAATTTGTGATTTGTATCGAGACATGAAGTTTTAGTTAAGCGATTGAGACCAAACTAACACATTATGTATATGGTACCATTATAACTATCTTCACCAAGTTTGGTCCAGATCGGACAACTATAGCCTATAGGTCCCATAGGACAAATCAGTCGAAAATTGGTGATTTATATGGAGACATGAAGTTTTAGTTGAGCGATTGCAACCAAACTAACATATTATGTATATGGTACCATTATAACTATCCTCACCAAGTTTGGTCCGGATCGGACAACTATAGCCTATAGCTCACATAGGACAAATCGGTCGAAAGTTGGTGATTTGTATGGAGACATGAAGTTTTAGTTGAGCGATTGCAGCCAAACTAACACATTATATATATGGTACCATTATAACTATCCTCACCAAGTTTGGTCCGGATCGGACAACTATAGTCTATAGCTCCCATAGGACAAATCGGTCGAAAATTGGTGATTTGTATGGAAAAACGCGCACTAGAAGGAGTAGGGGTCTTTTACAGTCGGCTCGCTCGACTGTTGCCTTTCTTACTTGTTTTAGACTATGCACAACCAACAATGGAAAACAACATTACATCAATTATCAACAATGAATTAAAATCTTATGCAAATGTACACATACAATACACTGAACAGTTTAATGTTCTCAAATATTGGAAAAACAACAAGGAACAATTTCCGATTCTTTCGAAAATTGCTAACAAGATTTTAGCTGTTCCTGCAAGCAGTGCAGCTTCAGAAAGAGCATTTTCTGTGGCTAAAAATCTTATTAATTATAAACGCAGCAAATTAGCCACATCTGAAGATTTGGTCAACAAAATAATGTTCCTACACTCAAATATTGACACACTTTATAACGAAACATTTTCATTTATATACACGGAATAATAAAAATAACTAATAACTATATATGTAATGTGTCATCAATAATAACTCACTGTACAGTATGTTTACTGTACACCAAAACACTGTACAGTTAAAAATACTGTACAACATTTTTACTGTGCTCATAAACTACTGTACAACATATGGGTGAGTGAGTGAATGATATCTCAATGAGAACTCTATAGAATATTGTACACCTTTCACTAACATTCATTTAAAATTGTACAGTAAAAACACTACTCATATTTTCAATGAATGATTCATTTGCCCTTTTGAATACATTCATGCATATGTCTAAAACGGAGTCTTCTTGGTTGACCCGTGAACATGTGAATTAATAATGGCTCGCTGTACCTCTGGTACGAATTTATACCATTTTGATGTATCATCTGCAGACAGTTTGATAATAATTGACAAAATACACCTGTTGACCCTTTCGATTTGACCGTTTCCCTGTGCAACTCCTGTAGTTCTTCACACATGCTCAATTCCATTACTTTCAACATAATCCGAAAAGTTGTTTGAAGTGAACGCAACACCCCTATCGCTGACTATTCGTGCTGGATGTCCGAAGATTTGTGACCACTCCTCTAGCTTCTTAAGTACTTCTTCACATCCAGTGCTTTTAGTTGTGAACACCCATACAAATTTTGTAAATGCGTCAACCATTCCGAAAATAAACTCATATTGTTTTGCTGTGCTATCCATGGATCTTAGATGATCGACGTGGAGCGTGTGTAACGGCTGATCTCCTTGATTGATGCAGTATAAATAGCCTTCTTGTTTTTCCCAACTTCTTATTGACCAGAATACACTGGATGCATCTGTTGACTACCTGGCCGACTTTTCTTTCCAACTGTGGTATCCATAAGTGTTGTTGTACGGCATGCATTGTTTTTTGTGACGCAAAATGACCATTGTTGTGTGCCTCAATGATAACTTCGTGTTCCATGTTCTTCGGTACCACCAGCAATTCATTCCCACCTACATGTTTGTACAGAACTCCGGTTAAAGTTTTTGTAAGGGTGAGACTTAAGGACTTCTAGAATCATCTTTATATAATCATCTTTTTATTGAGAGGCTTTGATACGTGGTGAAATCTCTGATGATATGACAAGCACATCTTGGCGATATCGACTAAGACCGTCAACATGACCCATTTTTCTCCAGGCCGGTGACTAACAACGAAATTAAAATCTTGCATGGTCAAAATCCACTGTGCGACTTCACGTGGTATATCTTTTTTCTTGACTGTTTGTGTAAACGCAACGCAGTCGGTAACTAACGTAAAACGTATTCCAAGAAGATAGTACTGAAATTTTTCTATCGCAAGGTAAGCAGCTTTAACTTCGAGTATATAACTATGACGTTTTTCATCACTCGGTGAAGACTTCACCGGGTGTTGTTTTCCTTCAAAATCCTGCAGCAAAACTGCCCCAAATCCGCTTTTTGGACGCGTCTGTATGGAGTTCTGTGCTCGCATTTCTGCAATATTGCCGTAACACCGGTTCATTTGAAAGCGCGTCTTTCAGTGTACTTATGTCTTTTAGCTCATTCGTCTCAATCTTAAAACTGCATCCTTTTTAAGAGGTCTGTTAAGGGACGTGCTATCTGTGCATAATCTTTTATGAACTTTCGAAAGAATCCGGTTAGCCCAAAAACGATTGTATACCTTTTATATTTTTTGGCAAGTTAAACTTTTGAACAGCTTGTGTTTTTCTCAGGACCCGGCCATATTTTCCCACTTTCAACTGTAAAACGGCTGCTCACTGCTTCACGGTGGTCAGCTCTAACTCTTAAAGAATAATCAATAAAGTACGATAAGAGTAGACGGACGTCTCTCTTCCTAATACAAAACTGGACTACTAATTGCTGTTGATGGAGATATCACACTACAGTAACCTTTTCGTAAAGAGTTTCTAGGGTGACTCTGTGTTGTTAAAATACATAGCTCAGCAATTAAGTCAGATTCTGTCCTTTTATCCGAAAAGTGTCTAACAAGCGTATTTTTTATATCGTTCCAATTTAATTTTCCTCTTGTTTGATACAATATTTCGTAGGCTTTCCCCTGTATTTTTTTAGACCCCGTCCTCTAAAATAGAGTATAGGGGTCTATTAAGTGTGTCTGAAGCGAAATGTGCGTAACAGGCAGAAGGAGGCGTGGCCGACCCCATAAAGTATATATATTCTTGATCAGCATCAACAGCCGAGACGATATAGCAATGTCCGTCTGTCCGTCCGTGTGTATGATCACCGGGATCTTTTAAACTACAAGAGCTAGAGCCACCAAATTTGGAATGAAAGTCCGTCTGCTTCGCGAGCAGATCAAGTTTACTTCAAATCTTTGCCAAGCCCCTTACCGCCCCCGCAAATTGCAAAAAACAATTTTCACATCACCTTGAAAACTACAAGAGCTAGAGAGACCAAATTCACACATTGGGTGTATGGTACCAATATAACTATCCTCACCAAGTTTGATCCGGATCGGACAACTATAGCCTATAGCTCCCATAGAACAAATCGGTCATAAATAAAAAATTTGTATAAAGACATGTAATGTTCGGCGATTGCGACCAAACTCACACGGGATGTGGGTATAATTATTAAAAGTATCCTCACCAAATTTGGTCCAAATCGGACAACCACACAACATATAAAATAAATGAATGAAAAATGCTGATTTTTTTGAATAAATTGTTTGTTTACACTTGCTTCCAATAAAAGATTTAACTCTACGTTTAGCTACTGAAACTTCAATAAGGAGCGTGGTTTAGGTAGTAGAGATGCGCGCTTCGTACGTGTTGGTTAGCTCGGGGTCCCGGGATCTAATCCAGTCAGTGACAAATGCTATTTGTTTTCTTTTTAAATGTTAATAATTTACATAATGCGGAGTGTGGTTTAAGTAGTAAAGATGCCTGATCTAATTCTTCGCACATGTATGTGATCCCGGGATCATGGGTTCGAGCGCCGTCAGGGACATTTTATTAATTTTTGTTATATAACAAAAAAATATTACATGTAAATGCAGATAGTCGAGCATTTTCAAGAGAGGGGCGTGGTGCAGCTGTTAGGGCTCTGACGCGCGTGCGTGGAGTCCGAGGTTCGAATCCCTTCAGTGAATTATTTTGATTATTTTTTTTTAGACCCCGTACTCTAAAAAAGAGTAGAGGGGTATATTAAGTTTGTCTGAAGCGAAATGTGCGTAACAGGCAGAAGGAGGCGTGGCAGACCCCATAAAGTATATATATTCTTGATCAGCATCAACAGCCGAGACGATATAGCAATGTCCGTCTGTCCGTCTGTCCCGTCCGTCTGTATGAACACCTGGATCTTTTAAACTACAAAAGCAAGAGCCACCAAATTTGGAATGAAAGTCCGTCTGCTTCGCGAGCAGATCAAGTTTATTTCAAATCTTTGCCACGCCCTTACCGCCCCCCGCAAATTGTAAAAAACTATGGTCACCTCGGAAAAAATTGATGTTTTAAGCAAATATCTCAGTAACTGTAGCACTTAGGAATACCAGTTTTGGTATGTAAGTTGCTAGAGACAGCATAAATGCATTGTCATTAAAATTTTTGGACTGCCACGCCCCGTTTTCCCACAAGAATGAAATAATTTTCAAACTTCAATGCCATTTTTAAGGCATTTGCACTTATCGTACGGTATTGTAATTTCAAATTCGTTTGGAGACACAGTATCACAAACTAACCTGAAAGTTGCATACAAATCGGACAATAAACAAAAGAGCTAGACTCGTAACAAAGTTTACAATTGCACGCAACGTCAATGCATGTGTGCAAGCGCTGCTTGTGTAGCGACTGCACTGCTTGTGTAGCGACTGCACTGCTTGCGAACGATGCACGCACATGTATGCATACGACACAATTTATCATATATCGATATTCAATACCATAGTAATTATAATTGCGATATAATATCGCATGCGATATTTGGTCATTATGTCTATATCTGAAGCGAAATGTGCGTAACAGGTAGAAGGAGGCTTTTCCGACCCCATAAAGTATATATATTCTTGATCAGCATCAACAGCCGAGACGATATAGCGATGTCCGTCTGTCCGTCTGTCTGTCTGTCTGTCTGTCTGTCTGTCTGTCCGTCCGTATGAACACCTGGATCTTCTAAACTACAAGAGCTAGAGCAGCCAAATTTGTAATGAAAGTCCGTCTATATGTCAGGCAGGTTAAGTTTATTTCAAATTTTTGCCACGCCCCCTACCGCCCCCGCAAATTGTAAAAAACTATTTTCACATGACCATAACTTGAAAACGACTAGAGCTAGAGAGACCAAATTCACACATTATGTGTATGGTACCAATATAACTATCCTCACCAAGTTTGATCCATAACTTGAAAACTACTAGAGCTAGAGAGACCAAATTCACACATTGGGTGTATGGTACCAATATAACTATCCTCACCAAGTTTGATCTGGATCGGACAACTATAGCCTATAGCTCCCATAGGACAAACCGGTCAAAAATAAAAAATTTGTATGAAGACGTGTAGTGTTGGTTTGAGCGATCGCAACTAAACTCACAGAGGATGTGTGTATTATTATTAAAAATATCCTCACCAAATTTGGTCCAAATCGGACAACAATAACATATAAAACAAATTAATCAAAAATGCTGAATTTTATGAATAAATTGTTTGTTTACACTGCTTGCAATAAAAGTCTTAACTCTACGTTTAGCTACTGCAACTTCAATAAGGGGGAGTAGTCTAGGTAGTAGAGATGCGCGCTTCGTACTTGTTTGTTAGTCCGGGATCCCGGGTTCGAATCCAGTAAGTGACATTCTACTTATTTACTTTTTAAATTTTAATTATTTACATAAACTTCAAAGCGGAGTGTGGTCTAAGTAGTAAAGATGCCTGTTCTAATTCTTCGCACTTGTATGTTAGCCCGGGATCATGTGTTCGAGCGCCGTCAGGGGGACATTTTATTAATTTTTGTTATATAACAAAAAAATATTACATGTAAATGCAGATAGTCGAGCGCTTTTAAAGGAGGGGTGTGGTGCAGCTGTTAGGGCTCTGACGCGTGTGCGTGAAGTCTGAGGTTCGGAGTCCCGTCAGTGAATTATTTTAATTATTGTTTTTTTTTATTTCAATTTAAATTTAAAATAATAATTTACAATTGTAAAAATAATAATTTCAAATTGTAAGACATGGCTTATTTTTAAAATAAGCCAAGTAAGGAAATTGTGCATTTAATTGTGTATATATTTACATACATTTGTATATAAATATGTATGTATACAAAATGTGAATCACTCCGTTTTTCTTCTTTTTAGACCCCGTACTCTAAAAAAGAGTATAGGGGTCTATTAGGTTTGTCTGAAGCGAAATGTGCGTAACAGGCAGAAGGAGGCGTGGCCGACCCCATAAAGTGTATATATTCTTGATCAGCATCAACAGCCGAGACGATATAGCAATGTCCGTCTGTCCGTCTGTCCGTCTGTCCGTCTGTCCGTCCATCCGTCCGTCTGTATGAACACCTGGAACTTCTAAACTACAAGAGCTAGAGCCACCAAATTTGGAATGAAAGTCCGTCTGCTTCGCGAGCAGATCAAGTTTATTTCAAATCTTTGCCACGCCCTTACCGCCCCCGCAAATTGCAAAAACAATTTTCACATCACCATAACTTGAAAACTACTAGAGCTAAGAGACCAAATTCACACATTGGGTGTATGGTACCAATATAACTATCCTCACCAAGTTTGATCTGGATCGGACAACTATAGCCTATAGCTCCCATAGGACAAATCGGTCAAAAATAAAAAATTTGTATGAAGACACGTTTTGTTAGTTGAGCGATCACAACCAAACTTACAGAATAATTATTAAAAGTATCCTCACCAAATTTGGTCGGACAACCACAACATATAAAATAAATTAATCAAAAATGCTGAGTTTTATGAATAAATTGTTTGTTTACACTGCTTGCAATAGAAAAAGAACACAAACTGCAGCAAGCAGTGCAGTGTGTTAACTAAACATTTATTATAAAAGATTTAACTCTACGTTTAGCTACTGCAACTTCAATAAGGAGCGTGGTCTAGGTAGTAGAGATGCGCGCTTCGTACGTGTTGGTTAGCCCGGGGTCCCCGGTTCGAATCCAGTCAGTGACAAATGCTATTTGTTAACTTTTTAAATTTTAATTATTTACATAAACTTCAATGCGGAGTGTGGTCTAAGTAATAAAGATGCCTGATCTAATTCTTCGCACTTATATGTGAACCCGGGATCATGGGTTCGAGCGCCGTCAGGGACATTTTATTAATTTTTGTTATATAACAAAAAAATATTACATGTAAATGCAGATAGTCGAGCACTTTCAATAGAGGGGCGTGGTGCAGCTGTTAGTGCACTGACGCGTGTGCGTGGAGTCCGAGGTTCGAATCCCATCAGTGAATTGTTTTGATTATTTTTTTTTTAGACCCCGTACTCTAAAAAAGAGTATAGGGGTCTATTAAGTTTGTCTGAAGCAAAATGTGCGTAACAGGCAGAAGGAGGCTTTTCCGACCCCATAAAGTATATATATTCTTGATCAGCATCAACAGCCGAGACGATATAGCGATGTCCGTCTGTCCGTCTGTCTGTCTGTCTGTCTGTCTGTCTGTCTGTCCGTCCGTATGAACACCTGGATCTTCTAAACTACAAGAGCTAGAGCAGCCAAATTTGGAATGAAAGTCCGTCTATATGTCAGGCAGGTTAAGTTTATTTCAAATTTTTGCCACGCCCCCTACCGCCCCCGCAAATTGTAAAAAACTGTTTTCACATGACCATAACTTGAAAACGACTAGAGCTAGAGAGACCAAATTCACACATTATGTGTATGGTACCAATATAACTATCCTCACCAAGTTTGATCCGGATCGGACAACTATAGCCTATAGCTCCCATAGGACAAACCGGTCAAAAATAAAAAATTTGTATGAAGACGTGTAGTGTTGGTTGAGCGATCGCAACTAAACTCACAGAGGATGTGTGTATTATTATTAAAAATATCCTCACCAAATTTGGTCCAAATCGGACAACAATAACATATAAAACAAATTAATCAAAAATGCTGAATTTTATGAATAAATTGTTTGTTTACACTTGCTTGCAATAAAAGTCTTAACTCTACGTTTAGCTACTGCAACTTCAATAAGGGGAGTAGTCTAGGTAGTAGAGATGCGCGCTTCGTACTTGTTTGTTAGTCCGGGATCCCTGGTTCGAATCTAGTAAGTGACACTCTACTTATTTACTTTTTAAATTTTAATTATTTACATAAACTTCAAAGCGGAGTGTGGTCTAAGTAGTAAAGATGCCTGTTCTAATTCTTCGCACTTGTATGTTAGCCCGGGATCATGTGTTCGAGCGCCGTCAGGGACATTTTATTAATTTTTGTTATATAACAAAAAAATATTACATGTAAATGCAGATAGTCGAGCGCTTTTAAAGGAGGGGTGTGGTGCAGCTGTTAGGGCTCTGACGCGTGTGCGTGAGTCCCGTCAGTGAATTATTTTAATTATTGTTTTTTTAGACCCCGTGCTCTAAAAAAGAGTATAGGGGTCTATTAGGTTTGTCTGAAGCGAAATGTGCGTAACAGGCAGAAGGGGGCGTGGCCGACCCCATAAAGTATATATATTCTTGATCAGCATCAACAGCCGAGTCGATATAGCGATGTCCGTCTGTCCGTCTGTCTGTCTGTCTGTCTGTCTGTCTGTCTGTCTGTCCGTCCGTATGAACACCTGGATTTTCTAAACTACAAGAGCTAGAGCCACCAAATTTGGAATGAAAGTCCGTCTATATGTCAGGCAGGTTAAGTTTATTTCTGAATTTTTGCCACGCCCCCCACCGCCCCCGCAAATTGTAAAAAACTATTTTCACATCACCATAACTTGAAAACGACTAGAGCTAGAGAGACCAAATTCACACAATATGTGTATAGTACCATTATAACAATCCTCACCAAGTTTGGTCCGGATCGGACAACTATAGCCTATAGCTCCCATAGGACAAACCGGTCAAAAATAAAAAATTTGTATGAAGACACGTAATGTTAGTTGAGCGATCGCAACCAAACTCACAGAGGATGTGTGCATAATTATTAAAAATATTTCCACCAAATTTGGTCCAAATCGGACAACAACAACATATAAAACAAATTAATCAAAAATGCTGAATTTTATGTACAAATTGTTTGTTTACACTACTTGCAATAGAAGAAGAACACAAACTACAGCAAGCAGTGTAGTGTGTTAAATAAACAATTATTGCATGTGAATGAAAATAATCCAACTGAATTATCAGCAGAGCGTGGTCTTATTGGTAGGTTCGCGGTTTATAATTTTGCAAATCCGCGTCAGTCCCAGGTTCGAGTCCAGTCAAAGTTAAACACAAATTTTTTAAATTTAATTTTTTTAGACCCCGTACTCTAAAAAGAGTATATGGGTCTATTAAGTTTGTCTGAAGCGAAATGTGCGTAACAGGCAGAAGGAGGCGTGGCCGACCCCATAAAGTATATATATTCTTGATCAGCATCAACAGCCGAGACGATATAGCAATGTCCGTCTGTCCGTCTGTCCGTCCGTCCGTCTGTCCGTCCGTCCGTCTGTCCGTCCGTCCGTCTGTCCGTCCGTCTGTATGAACACCTGGATCTTCTAAACTACTAGAGCTAGAGCCACCAAATTTGGAATGGAAGTCCGTCTGCTTAGCGAGCAAATCAAGTTTATTTCAAATCTTTGCCACGCCCCCTACCGCCCCCGCAAATTGTAAAAAACTTCTTTCACATCACCATAACTTGAAAACGATTAGAGCTAGAAAGACCAAATTCACACATTATGTATATGGTACGATAATAACTATCCTCACCAAGTTTCATCCGGATCGGACAACTATAGCCTATAGCTCCCATAGGACAAATCGGTCGAAAATTTGTGATTTGTATCGAGACATGAAGTTTTAGTTAAGCGATTGAGACCAAACTAACACATTATGTATATGGTACCATTATAACTATCCTCACCAAGTTTGGTCCGGATCGGACAACTATAGCCTATAGCTCACATAGGACAAATCGGTCGAAAGTTGGTGATTTGTATGGAGACATGAAGTTTTAGTTGAGCGATTGCAGCCAAACTAACACATTATATATATGGTACCATTATAACTATCCTCACCAAGTTTGGTCCGGATCGGACAACTATAGTCTATAGCTCCCATAGGACAAATCGGTCGAAAATTGGTGATTTGTATGGAAAAACGCGCACTAGAAGGAGTAGGGGTCTTTTACAGTCGGCTCGCTCGACTGTAGCCTTTCTTACTTGTTTTTATTTCAATTCAAATTTAAAATTAAATTTAAATTTAATTTCAAATTGTAAAACACGGCATATTTTTAAAATAAGCCAAGTAAGGAAATTGTGCATTTAATTGTGTATATATTTACATACATTTGTATATAAAAATGTATGTATACAAAATGTGAATCACTCCGTTTTTCTTGTTTTTCGAATGGAAAATGCGCACTTCTGTGAGTACGGGGTCGTTAACAGTCGGCTCGCTCGACTGTAGCCTTTCTTACTTGTTCGTATGGAAAATGCGCACTTCTGTGAGTACGGGGTCTTTTACAGTCGGCTCTCTCGGCTGTAGCCTTTCTTACTTGTTATTTAAGTGAACACTTAAAGCGTGAGTTTAGAACTAATTTTACATAAAGATTTTGGGCTAAATAAAAGTTTTGATTAAAGCTTTCATTAACATTTGTTTGGACTATAATCTGTTAAAGTTATATTAGTGTTCTGTAGATTACATTTATGTGCAGCTTTGACAAGCTTTTGATAAGCTTGAAAGTTTTATGCAAGATCGCTGATTATGCACTTATTCAAAGTGAAGCTTTTGGAAAAGAAGGCAGATAATTTTTGTTTAGAAAAATGAATGTAAATAATCATTTTTCGTGGGAACGATTTTTGTGGGAATGTTTATAATTGTGAGTCTTGGAATTTAGTGGGAATGTTTACATATTTGGGGTTGCGGATATGTAACTCCCCCTTTCTTAGATGGAAGCATGTCCGCAAGCTTTTGCATTTGGATATAATTGCGGTATTGGTGTATCGATTTCAGTTATTGTTTCTATTGATTTTTCAACATCAGCGTCTGTAATTTTGTCAATATCTTCTTGTTTTTTAGACCCCGTACTCTAAAAAAGAGTAGAGGGGTCTATTAAGTTTGTCTGAAGCGAAATGTGCGTAACAGGCAGAAGGAGGCGTGGCCGACCCCATAAAGTATATATATTCTTGATCAGCATCAACAGCCGAGACGATATAGCGATGTCCGTCTGTCCGTCTGTCGTGTCTGTCTGTCTGTCTGTCTGTCCGTCCGTATGAACACCTGGATCTTCTAAACTACAAGAGCTAGAGCAGCCAAATTTGGAATGAAAGTCCGTCTATATGTCAGGCAGGTTAAGTTTATTTCAAATTTTTGCCACGCCCCCTACCGCCCCCGCAAATTGTAAAAAACTGTTTTCACATGACCATAACTTGAAAACGACTAGAGCTAGAGAGACCAAATTCACACATTATGTGTATGGTACCAATATAACTATCCTCACCAAGTTTGATCCGGATCGGACAACTATAGCCTATAGCTCCCATAGGACAAACCGGTCAAAAATAAAAAATTTGTATGAAGACGTGTAGTGTTGGTTGAGCGATCGCAACTAAACTCACAGAGGATGTGTGTATTATTATTAAAAATATCCTCACCAAATTTGGTCCAAATCGGACAACAATAACATATAAAACAAATTAATCAAAAATGCTGAATTTTATGAATAAATTGTTTGTTTACACTTGCTTGCAATAAAAGTCTTAACTCTACGTTTAGCTACTGCAACTTCAATAAGGGGAGTAGTCTAGGTAGTAGAGATGCGCGCTTCGTACTTGTTTGTTAGTCGGGATCCCTGGTTCGAATCCAGTAAGTGACATTCTACTTATTTACTTTTTAAATTTTAATTATTTACATAAACTTCAAAGCGGAGTGTGGTCTAAGTAGTAAAGATGCCTGTTCTAATTCTTCGCACTTGTATGTTAGCCCGGGATCATGTGTTCGAGCGCCGTCAGGGACATTTTATTAATTTTTAGACCCCGTACTCTAAAAAAGAGTATAGGGGTCTATTAGGTTTGTCTGAAGCGAAATGTGCGTAACAGGCAGAAGGGGGCGTGGCCGACCCCATAAAGTATATATATTCTTGATCAGCATCAACAGCCGAGTCGATATAGCGATGTCCGTCTGTCCGTCTGTCTGTCTGTCTGTCTGTCTGTCTGTCTGTCCGTCCGTATGAACACCTGGATTTTCTAAACTACAAGAGCTAGAGCCACCAAATTTGGAATGAAAGTCCGTCTATATGTCAGGCAGGTTAAGTTTATTTCGAATTTTTGCCACGCCCCCCACCGCCCCCGCAAATTGTAAAAAACTATTTTCACATCACCATAACTTGAAAACGACTAGAGCTAGAGAGACCAAATTCACACAATATGTGTATAGTACCATTATAACAATCCTCACCAAGTTTGGTCCGGATCGGACAACTATACCCTAAAGCTCCCATAGGACAAATCGGTCGAAAATTGGTGATTTGTATGGAGACATGAAGTTTTAGTTGAGCGATTGCAACCAAACTAACACATTATGTATATGGTACCATTATAACTATCCTCACCAAGTTTGGTCCGGATCGGACAACTATAGCCTATAGCTCCCATAGGTCAAATCGGTCGAAAATGGGTGATTTGTATGGAGACATGAAGTTTTAGTTGAGCGATTGCAACCAAACTAACACATTATGTGTATGGTACCATTATAACTATCCTCACCAAGTTTGGTCTGGATCGGGCAACTATAGCCTATAGCTCCCATAGGACAAATTGTTCGAAAATTACTTATTTGTATGGTAAAACGCGCACTAGAATGAGTACGGGGTCTTTTACAGTCGGCTCGCTCGACTGTAGCCTTTCTTACTTGTTTTTTCGATGTTACACTTGCGCTTATAGGTGTCAATTTTTTCTTTGAGCTCTTGGTATGTTTTACATCCATATAACCCAAACTTATATTCCGATTTCATGTTCAAACCATCGACAATATAGTTTATAACAGACTCTTCATCAACAATCCCTTGTGCTGCAATTTTTTTAGACCCCGTACTCTAAAAAGAGTAGAGGGGTCTATTAAGTTTGTCTGAAGCGAAATGTGCGTAACAGGCAGAAGGAGGCGTGGCAGACCCCATAAAGTATATATATTCTTGATCAGCATCAACAGCCGAGTCGATACAGCGATGTCCGTCTGTCCGTCCGTCCGCATGAACACCTGGATCTTTTAAACTACAAAAGCTAGAGCTACCAAATTTAGAATGAAAGTCCGTCTGCTTCGCGAGCAGATCAAGTTTATTTCAAATCTTCGCCAAGCCCCTTACCGCCCCCGCAAATTGTAAAAAACTATGGTCACCTAGGAAAAAATTGATGTTTTAAGCGAATATCTCAGTAATTATAGCACTAAGGAATACCATTTGTTGTAAGCAGGTTGCTAGGGACAGCATAAATGCATTGTCATTGGCCGACCCCATAAAGTATATATATTCTTGATCAGCATCAACAGCCGAGACGATATAGCAATGTCCGTCTGTCCGTCTGTCCGTCCGTCCGTCTGTCCGTCCGTCCGTCTGTCCGTCCGTCTGTATGAACACCTGGATCTTCTAAACTACTAGAGCTAGAGCCACCAAATTTGGAATGGAAGTCCGTCTTCTTAGCGAGCAAATCAAGTTTATTTCAAATCTTTGCCACGCCCCTACCGCCCCCGCAAATTGTAAAAAACTTTTTTCACATCACCATAACTTGAAAACGATTAGAGCTAGAAAGACCAAATTCACACATTATGTATATGGTACGATAATAACTATCCTCACCAAGTTTCATCCGGATCGGACAACTATAGCCTATAGCTCCCATAGGACAAATCGGTCGAAAATTTGTGATTTGTATCGAGACATGAAGTTTTAGTTAAGCGATTGAGACCAAACTAACACATTATGTATATGGTACCATTATAACTATCTTCACCAAGTTTGGTCCAGATCGGACAACTATAGCCTATAGGTCCCATAGGACAAATCAGTCGAAAATTGGTGATTTATATGGAGACATGAAGTTTTAGTTGAGCGATTGCAACCAAACTAACATATTATGTATATGGTACCATTATAACTATCCTCACCAAGTTTGGTCCGGATCGGACAACTATAGCCTATAGCTCACATAGGACAAATCGGTCGAAAGTTGGTGATTTGTATGGAGACATGAAGTTTTAGTTGAGCGATTGCAGCCAAACTAACACATTATATATATGGTACCATTATAACTATCCTCACCAAGTTTGGTCCGGATCGGACAACTATAGTCTATAACTCCCATAGGACAAATCGGTCGAAAATTGGTGATTTGTATGGAAAAACGCGCACTAGAAGGAGTAGGGGTCTTTTACAGTCGGCTCGCTCGACTGTAGCCTTTCTTACTTGTTAAAATAAGCAAAGTAAGGAAATTGACATTCCTGTCTCATTGCCTGATTTATGTCTCGATCAGTACGTTGATCCTGGTATCGCTCACGCAACTTTTTGCATAATTCATCCCAATTCCTGTGACCAACGCTTTTATGAACTCTCCAAAAGAAAGATAACGCAGATCCCGAAAATAGTAAATTCGCAAACTGGTACAACAAATCAAAATTGTTGTTAAAATATTGCGCTGTAAGGCAGTTAACTCGATATATAAAATCTTCTATCGGCAAATCATTGGGTGAACCAGAAAACTTCAACTTCCAGTTAGAAATAATGTTTGAGACTCGATCAGGTCGATTATTAGCAGAATCGTTGCTGATCCGATCTATTGAAGGACTACATCGACTATCCTCATAGCGTACTATAGCACCTCGGGGTTTACTCATCGTTTGTCCAGAATTACGCTTACCTATGCTCGCTGGATTTCCCGAAATTGGAGCGGGAGTGTATGTCTGTTTACATGTTGGACATATGGTATTATTTACAAACCATGTAGACAGACACGATGTGTGAAACTTATGCTTGCACAAAGTCTCCGTATAAACTATCTCCGAACTACTGTTGTTACAGATTGAACACACTGGTGGTTCGTCAGCAGCCCCAACTACAGCAGTAATGTCTTCTGTACTACGTCTAACAGCCATAATTCCACTTTTCAGATTATAACAAGTAGGAAAGGCTACAGTCGAGCTAGCCGACTGTAAAAGACCCCGTAATCATAGTATTTGCAACAAAACACTTTGAAACAATACAATCACTTTGTAATAGGGATGTAAGTCGTCAAGAAAATGCCGATATCGATATTATGATAGACGGACGTCTATCTTCCTAATACAAAAGTGGACGTCTAATTGCTGTTGATGGAGATATCACACTACAGTAACCTTTTCGTAAAGAATTCCTATGGTGACTCTGTATTGTTAAAATACCCAGCTCAGCAATTAAGTCAGATTCTGTCCTTTTATCCGAAAAGTGTCTAACAAGTGTATTTTTTATATCGTTCCAATTTAATTTTCCTCTTGTTTGATACAGTATTTCGTAGGCTTTCCCTTGCATTTTTTAGACCCCGTACTCTAAAAAAGAGTAGAGGGGTCTATTAAGTTTGTCTGAAGCGAAATGTGCGTAACAGGCAGAAGGGGGCGTGGCCGACCCCATAAAGTATATATATTCTTGATCAGCATCAACAGCCGAGTCGATATAGCGATGTCCGTCTGTCCGTCTGTCTGTCTGTCTGTCTGTCTGTCTGTCTGTCTGTCCGTCCGTATGAACACCTGGATTTTCTAAACTACAAGAGCTAGAGCCACCAAATTTGGAATGAAAGTCCGTCTATATGTCAGGCAGGTTAAGTTTATTTCGAATTTTTGCCACGCCCCCCACCGCCCCCGCAAATTGTAAAAAACTATTTTCACATCACCATAACTTGAAAACGACTAGAGCTAGAGAGACCAAATTCACACAATATGTGTATAGTACCATTACCAAGTTTGGTCCGGATCGGACAACTATAGCCTATAGCTCCCATAGGACAAACCGGTCAAAAATAAAAAATTTGTATGAAGACACGTAATGTTAGTTGAGCGATCGCAACCAAACTCACAGAGGATGTGTGTATAATTATTAAAAATATCCCCACCAAATTTGGTCCAAATCGGACAACAACAACATATAAAACAAATTAATCAAAAATGCTGAATTTTATGTACAAATTGTTTGTTTACACTGCTTGCAATAGAAGAAGAACACAAACTACAGCAAGCAGTGTAGTGTGTTAAATAAACAATTATTGCATGTGAATGAAAATAATCCAACTGAATTATCAGCAGAGCGTGGTATTATTGGTAGGTTCGCGGTTTATAATTTTGCAAATCCGCGTCAGTCCCAGGTTCGAGTCCAGTCAAAGTTAAACACAAATTTTTTAAATTTAATTTTTTTAGACCCCGTACTCTAAAAAAGAGTATAGGGGGTCTATTAAGTTTGTCTGAAGCGAAATGTGCGTAACAGGCAGAAGGAGGCGTGGCCGACCCCATAAAGTATATATATTCTTGATCAGCATCAACAGCCGAGACGATATAGCAATGTCCGTCTGTCCGTCTGTCCGTCCGTCCGTCTGTCCGTCCGTCCGTCTGTCCGTCCGTCTGTATGAACACCTGGATCTTCTAAACTACTAGAGCTAGAGCCACCAAATTTGGAATGGAAGTCCGTCTGCTTAGCGAGCAAATCAAGTTTATTTCAAATCTTTGCCACGCCCCCTACCGCCCCCGCAAATTGTAAAAAACTTTTTCACATCACCATAACTTGAAAACGATTAGAGCTAGAAAGACCAAATTCACACATTATGTATATGGTACGATAATAACTATCCTCACCAAGTTTCATCCGGATCGGACAACTATAGCCTATAGCTCCCATAGGACAAATCGGTCGAAAATTTGTGATTTGTATCGAGACATGAAGTTTTAGTTAAGCGATTGAGACCAAACTAACACATTATGTATATGGTAACTTTATAACTATCTTCACCAAGTTTGGTCCAGATCGGACAACTATAGCCTATAGGTCCCATAGGACAAATCAGTCGAAAATTGGTGATTTATATGGAGACATGAAGTTTTAGTTGAGCGATTGCAACCAAACTAACATATTATGTATATGGTACCATTATAACTATCCTCACCAAGTTTGGTCCGGATCGGACAACTATAGCCTATAGCTCACATAGGACAAATCGGTCGAAAGTTGGTGATTTGTATGGAGACATGAAGTTTTAGTTGAGCGATTGCAGCCAAACTAACACATTATATATATGGTACCATTATAACTATCCTCACCAAGTTTGGTCCGGATCGGACAACTATAGTCTATAGCTCCCATAGGACAAATCGGTCGAAAATTGGTGATTTGTATGGAAAAACGCGCACTAGAAGGAGTAGGGGTCTTTTACAGTCGGCTCGCTCGACTGTAGCCTTTCTTACTTGTTGTTATATAACAAAAAAATATTACATGTAAATGCAGATAGTCGAGCGCTTTTAAAGGAGGGGTGTGGTGCAGCTGTTAGGGCTCTGACGCGTGTGCGTGAAGTCTGAGGTTTGAGTCCCGTCAGTGAATTATTTTAATTATTGTTTTTTTAGACCCCGTACTCTAAAAAAGAGTATAGGGGTCTATTAGGTTTGTCTGAAGCGAAATGTGCGTAACAGGCAGAAGGAGGCGTTTGCCGACCCCATAAAGTATATATATTCTTGATCAGCATCAACAGCCGAGACGATATAGCAATGTCCGTCTGTCCGTCTGTCCGTCCGTCCGTCTGTCCGTCCGTCTGTATGAACACCTGGATCTTCTAAACTACTAGAGCTAGAGCCACCAAATTTGGAATGGAAGTCCGTCTGCTTAGCGAGCAAATCAAGTTTATTTCAAATCTTTGCCACGCCCCCTACCGCCCCCGCAAATTGTAAAAAACTTCTTTCACATCACCATAACTTGAAAACGATTAGAGCTAGAAAGACCAAATTCACACATTATGTATATGGTACGATAATAACTATCCTCACCAAGTTTCATCCGGATCGGACAACTATAGCCTATAGCTCCCATAGGACAAATCGGTCGAAAATTTGTGATTTGTATCGAGACATGAAGTTTTTAGTTAAGCGATTGAGACCAAACTAACACATTATGTATATGGTACCATTATAACTATCTTCACCAAGTTTGGTCCAGATCGGACAACTATAGCCTATAGGTCCCATAGGACAAATCGGTCGAAAATTGGTGATTTATATGGAGACATGAAGTTTTAGTTGAGCGATTGCAACCAAACTAACATATTATGTATATGGTACCATTATAACTATCCTCACCAAGTTTGGTCCGGATCGGACAACTATAGCCTATAGCTCACATAGGACAAATCGGTCGAAAGTTGGTGATTTGTATGGAGACATGAAGTTTTAGTTGAGCGATTGCAGCCAAACTAACACATTATATATATGGTACCATTATAACTATCCTCACCAAGTTTGGTCCGGATCGGACAACTATAGTCTATAGCTCCCATAGGACAAATCGGTCGAAAATTGGTGATTTGTATGGAAAAACGCGCACTAGAAGGAGTAGGGGTCTTTTACAGTCGGCTCGCTCGACTGTAGCCTTTCTTACTTGTTTTTATTTCAATTTAAATTTAAAATTAAATTTAAATTTAATTTCAAATTGTAAAGCACGGCTTATTTTTTTAAAATAAGCCAAGTAAAGAAAATGTGCATTTAATTGTGTATATATTTATATACAAATGTATGTATACAAAATGTGAATCACTCCGTTTTTCTTCTTTTTCGTATGGAAAATGCGCACTTCTGTGAGTACGGGGTCTTTTACAGTCGGCTCTCTCGGCTGTAGCCTTTCTTACTTGTTATTTAAGTGAACACTTAATTAATTAACTTAATTTTACATAAAGATTTTGGGCTAAATAAAAGTTTTGATTAAAGCTTTCATTAACATTTGTTTGGACTATAATCTGTTAAAGTTATATTAGTGTTCTGTAGATTACATTTATGTGCAGCTTTGACAAGCTTTTGATAAGCTTGAAAGTTTTATGCAAGATCGCTGATTATGCACTTATTCAAAGTGAAGCTTTGGAAAAGAAGGCAGATAATTTTTGTTTAGAAAAATGAATGTAAATAATCATTTTCGTGAGAACGATTTTTGTGGGAATGTTTATAATTGTGAGTCTTGGAATTTAGTGGGAATGTTTACATATTTGGGGTTGCGGATATGTAACTCCCCCTTTCTTAGATGGAAGCTTGTCCGCAAGCTTTTTGCATTTGGATATAATTGCGGTATTGGTGTATCGATTTCAGTTACTGTTTCTATTGTTTTTTTCAACATCAGCGTCTGTAATTTTGTCAATATCTTCTTGTTTTTAGTCCCCGTACTCTAAAAAAGAGTATAGGGGTCTATTAAGTTTGTCTGAAGCAAAATGTGCGTAACAGGCAGAAGGAGGCTTTTCCGACCCCATAAAGTATATATATTCTTGATCAGCATCAACAGCCGAGACGATATAGCGATGTCCGTCTGTCCGTCTGTCTGTCTGTCTGTCTGTCTGTCCGTCCGTATGAACACCTGGATCTTCTAAACTACAAGAGCTAGAGCAGCCAAATTTGGAATGAAAGTCCGTCTATATGTCAGGCAGGTTAAGTTTATTTCAAATTTTTGCCACGCCCCCTACCGCCCCCGCAAATTGTAAAAAACTGTTTTCACATGACCATAACTTGAAAACGACTAGAGCTAGAGAGACCAAATTCACACATTATGTGTATGGTACTAATATAACTATCCTCACCAAGTTTGATCCGGATCGGACAACTATAGCCTATAGCTCCCATAGGACAAACCGGTCAAAAATAAAAAATTTGTATGAAGACGTGTAGTGTTGGTTGAGCGATCGCAACTAAACTCACAGAGGATGTGAGTATTATTATTAAAAATATCCTCACCAAATTTGGTCCAAATCGGACAACAATAACATATAAAACAAATTAATCAAAAATGCTGAATTTTATGAATAAATTGTTTGTTTACACTTGCTTGCAATAAAAGTCTTAACTCTACGTTTAGCTACTGCAACTTCAATAAGGGGAGTAGTCTAGGTAGTAGAGATGCGCGCTTCGTACTTGTTTGTTAGTCCGGGATCCCTGGTTCGAATCCAGTAAGTGACATTCTACTTATTTACTTTTTAGACTCCGTACTCTAAAAAAGAGTATAGGGGTCTATTAAGTTTGTCTGAAGCAAAATGTGCGTAACAGGCAGAAGGAGGCTTTTCCGACCCCATAAAGTATATATATTCTTGATCAGCATCAACAGCCGAGACGATATAGCGATGTCCGTCTGTCCGTCTGTCTGTCTGTCTGTCTGTCTGTCTGTCCGTCCGTATGAACACCTGGATCTTCTAAACTACAAGAGCTAGAGCAGCCAAATTTGGAATGAAAGTCCGTCTATATGTCAGGCAGGTTAAGTTTATTTCAAAATTTTTGCCACGCCCCCTACCGCCCCCGCAAATTGTAAAAAACTGTTTTCACATGACCATAACTTGAAAACGACTAGAGCTAGAGAGACCAAATTCACACATTATGTGTATGGTACCAATATAACTATCCTCACCAAGTTTGATCCGGATCGGACAACTATAGCCTATAGCTCCCATAGGACAAACCGGTCAAAAATAAAAAATTTGTATGAAGACGTGTAGTGTTGGTTGAGCGATCGCAACTAAACTCACAGAGGTGTGTGTATTATTATTAAAAATACCCTCACCAAATTTGGTCCAAATCGGACAACAATAACATATAAAACAAATTAATCAAAAATGCTGAATTTTATGAATAAATTGTTTGTTTACACTTGCTTGCAATAAAAGTCTTAACTCTACGTTTAGCTACTGCAACTTCAATAAGGGGAGTAGTCTAGGTAGTAGAGATGCGCGCTTCGTACTTGTTTGTTAGTCCGGGATCCCTGGTTCGAATCCAGTAAGTGACATTCTACTTATTTACTTTTTAGACCCCGTACTCTAAAAAAGAGTATAGGGGTCTATTAAGTTTGTCTGAAGCAAAATGTGCGTAACAGGCAGAAGGAGGCTTTTCCGACCCCATAAAGTATATATATTCTTGATCAGCATCAACAGCCGAGACGATATAGCGATGTCCGTCTGTCCGTCTGTCTGTCTGTCTGTCTGTCTGTCCGTCCGTATGAACACCTGGATCTTCTAAACTACAAGAGCTAGAGCAGCCAAATTTGGAATGAAAGTCCGTCTATATGTCAGGCAGGTTAAGTTTATTTCAAATTTTTGCCACGCCCCCTACCGCCCCCGCAAATTGTAAAAAACTGTTTTCACATGACCATAACTTGAAAACGACTAGAGCTAGAGAGACCAAATTCACACATTATGTGTATGGTACCAATATAACTATCCTCGCCAAGTTTGATCCGGATCGGACAACTATAGCCTATAGCTCCCATAGGACAAACCGGTCAAAAATAAAAAATTTGTATGAAGACGTGTAGTGTTGGTTGAGCGATCGCAACTAAACTCACAGAGGATGTGTGTATTATTATTAAAAATATCCTCACCAAATTTGGTCCAAATCGGACAACAATAACATATAAAACAAATTAATCAAAAATGCTGAATTTTATGAATAAATTGTTTGTTTACACTTGCTTGCAATAGAAGAAGAACACAAACTACAGCAAGCAGTGTAGTGTGTTAAATAAACAATTATTGCATGTGAATGAAAATAATCCAACTGAATTATCAGCAGAGTGTGGTCTTATTGGTAGGTTCGCGGTTTATAATTTTGCAAATCCGCGTCAGTCCCAGGTTCGAGTCCTGTCAAAGTTAAACACAAATTTTTTAAATTTAATTTTTTTAGACCCCGTACTCTAAAAAAGAGTATAGGGGTCTATTAAGTTTGTCTGAAGCGAAATGTGCGTAACAGGCAGAAGGAGGCGTGGCCGACCCCATAAAAGTATATATATTCTTGATCAGCATCAACAGCCGAGACGATATAGCAATGTCCGTCTGTCCGTCTGTCCGTCCGTCCGTCTGTCCGTCCGTCCGTCCGTCTGTCCGTCCGTCTGTATGAACACCTGGATCTTCTAAACTACTAGAGCTAGAGCCACCAAATTTGGAATGGAAGTCCGTCTGCTTAGTGAGCAAATCAAGTTTATTTCAAATCTTTGCCACGCCCCCTACCGCCCCCGCAAATTGTAAAAAACTTCTTTCACATCACCATAACTTGAAAACGATTAGAGCTAGAAAGACCAAATTCACACATTATGTATATGGTACGATAATAACTATCCTCACCAAGTTTCATCCGGATCGGACAACTATAGCCTATAGCTCCCATAGGACAAATCGGTCGAAAATTTGTGATTTGTATCGAGACATGAAGTTTTAGTTAAGCGATTGAGACCAAACTAACACATTATGTATATGGTACCATTATAACTATCTTCACCAAGTTTGGTCCAGATCGGACAACTATAGCCTATAGGTCCCATAGGACAAATCGGTCGAAAATTGGTGATTTATATGGAGACATGAAGTTTTAGTTGAGCGATTGCAACCAAACTAACATATTATGTATATGGTACCAATATAACTATCCTCACCAAGTTTGATCCGGATCGGACAACTATAGCCTATAGCTCCCATAGGACAAACCGGTCAAAAATAAAAAATTTGTATGAATACGTGTAGTGTTGGTTGAGCGATCGCAACTAAACTCACAGAGGATGTGTGTATTATTATTAAAAAATATCCTCACCAAATTTGGTCCAAATCGGACAACAATAACATATAAAACAAATTAATCAAAAATGCTGAATTTTATGAATAAATTGTTTGTTTACACTTGCTTGCAATAAAAGTCTTAACTCTACGTTTAGCTACTGCAACTTCAATAAGGGGAGTAGTCTAGGTAGTAGAGATGCGCGCTTCGTACTTGTTTGTTAGTCCGGGATCCCTGGTTCGAATCCAGTAAGTGACATTCTACTTATTTACTTTTTAGACCCCGTACTCTAAAAAGAGTATAGGGGTCTATTAAGTTTGTCTGAAGCAAAATGTGCGTAACAGGCAGAAGGAGGCTTTTCCGACCCCATAAAGTATATATATTCTTGATCAGCATCAACAGCCGAGACGATATAGCGATGTCCGTCTGTCCGTCTGTCTGTCTGTCTGTCTGTCTGTCTGTCTGTCCGTCCGTATGAACACCTGGATCTTCTAAACTACAAGAGCTAGAGCAGCCAAATTTGGAATGAAAGTCCGTCTATATGTCAGGCAGGTTAAGTTTATTTCAAATTTTTGCCACGTCCCCTACCGCCCCCGCAAATTGTAAAAAACTGTTTTCACATGACCATAACTTGAAAACGACTAGAGCTAGAGAGACCAAATTTACACATTATGTGTATGGTACCAATATAACTATCCTCACCAAGTTTGATCCGGATCGGACAACTATAGCCTATAGCTCCCATAGGACAAACCGGTCAAAAATAAAAAATTTGTATGAAGACGTGTAGTGTTGGTTGAGCGATCGCAACTAAACTCACAGAGGATGTGTGTATTATTATTAAAAATATCCTCACCAAATTTGGTCCAAATCGGACAACAATAAAATATAAAACAAATTAATCAAAAATGCTGAATTTTATGAATAAATTGTTTGTTTACACTTGCTTGCAATAAAAGTCTTAACTCTACGTTTAGCTACTGCAACTTCAATAAGGGGAGTAGTCTAGGTAGTAGAGATGCGCGCTTCGTACTTGTTTGTTAGTCCGGGATCCCGGGTTCGAATCCAGTAAGTGACATTCTACTTATTTACTTTTTAAATTTTAATTATTTACATAAACTTCAAAGCGGAGTGTGGTCTAAGTAGTAAAGATGCCTGTTCTAATTCTTCGCACTTGTATGTTAGCCCGGGATCATGTGTTCGAGCGCCGTCAGGGACATTTTATTAATTTTTGTTATATAACAAAAAAATATTACATGTAAATGCAGATAGTCGAGCGCTTTTAAAGGAGGGGTGTGGTGCAGCTGTTAGGGCTCTGACGCGTGTGCGTGAAGTCTGAGGTTCGAGTCCCGTCAGTGAATTATTTTAATTATTGTTTTTTAGACCCCGTACTCTAAAAAAGAGTAGAGGGGTCTATTAAGTTTGTCTGAAGCGAAATGTGCGTAACAGGCAGAAGGAGGCGTGGCCGACCCCATAAAGTATATATATTCTTGATCAGCATCAACAGCCGAGTCGATATAGCGATGTCCGTCTGTCCGTCTGTCTGTCTGTCTGTCTGTCTGTCTGTCTGTCTGTCCGTCCGTATGAACACCTGGATCTTCTAAACTACAAGAGCTAGAGCAGCCAAATTTGGAATGAAAGTCCGTCTATATGTCAGGCAGGTTAAGTTTATTTCAAATTTTTGCCACGCCCCCTACCGCCCCCGCAAATTGTAAAAAACTATTTTCACATGACCATAACTTGAAAACGACTAGAGCTAGAGAGACCAAATTCACACATTATGTGTATGGTACCAATATAACTATCCTCACCAAGTTTGATCCGGATCGGACAACTATAGCCTATAGCTCCCATAGGACAAACCGGTCAAAAATAAAAAATTTGTATGAAGACGTGTAGTGTTGGTTGAGCGATCGCAACTAAACTCACAGAGGATGTGTGTATTATTATTAAAAATATCCTCACCAAATTTGGTCCAAATCGGACAACAATAACATATAAAACAAATTAATCAAAAATGCTGAATTTTATGAATAAATTGTTTGTTTACACTTGCTTGCAATAAAAGTCTTAACTCTACGTTTAGCTACTGCAACTTCAATAAGGGGAGTAGTCTAGGTAGTAGAGATGCGCGCTTCGTACTTGTTTGTTAGTCCGGGATCCCTGGTTCGAATCCAGTAAGTGACATTCTACTTATTTACTTTTTAAATTTTAATTATTTACATAAACTTCAAAGCGGAGTGTGGTCTAAGTAGTAAAGATGCCTGTTCTAATTCTTCGCACTTGTATGTTAGCCCGGGATCATGTGTTCGAGCGCCGTCAGGGACATTTTATTAATTTTTGTTATATAACAAAAAAAATATTACATGTAAATGCAGATAGTCGAGCGCTTTTAAAGGAGGGGTGTGGTGCAGCTGTTAGGGCTCTGACGCGTGTGCGTGAAGTCTGAGGTTCGAGTCCCGTCAGTGAATTATTTTAATTATTGTTTTTTTAGACCCCGTACTCTAAAAAGAGTATAGGGGTCTATTAGGTTTGTCTGAAGCGAAATGTGCGTAACAGGCAGAAGGGGGCGTGGCCGACCCCATAAAGTATATATATTCTTGATCAGCATCAACAGCCGAGTCGATATAGCGATGTCCGTCTGTCCGTCTGTCTGTCTGTCTGTCTGTCTGTCTGTCTGTCTGTCTGTCTGTCTGTCCGTCCGTATGAACACCTGGATTTTCTAAACTACAAGAGCTAGAGCCACCAAATTTGGTATGAAAGTCCGTCTTATGTCAGGCAGGTTAAGTTTATTTCGAATTTTTGCCACGCCCCCCACCGCCCCCGCAAATTGTAAAAAACTATTTTCACATCACCATAACTTGAAAACGACTAGAGCTAGAGAGACCAAATTCACACAATATGTGTATAGTACCATTACCAAGTTTGGTCCGGATCGGACAACTATAGCCTATAGCTCCCATAGGACAAACCGGTCAAAAATAAAAAATTTGTATGAAGACACGTAATGTTAGTTGAGCGATCGCAACCAAACTCACAGAGGATGTGTGTATAATTATTAAAAATATCCCCACCAAATTTGGTCCAAATCGGACAACAACAACATATAAAACAAATTAATCAAAAATGCTGAATTTTATGTACAAATTGTTTGTTTGCACTGCTTGCAATAGAAAAGTCTACGTTTACCTACACAAACTGCTGCAAGCAGTGTACTGTGTTAAACAAGCAATTATTGCATGTGAATGAAAATAATCCAACTGATTTATCAGCAGAGCGTGGTCTTATTGGTAGGGTCGCGGTTCATTATTTTGCAAATCCGCGTGGGTCCCAGGTTCGAGTCCAGCCAAAGTTAAATACAAATTTTTTAATTTTAACACAAATTGTAAAACTATTTTAAATAATAATAACGTTTATTTGTATTTAAAATGTATTTGCGTAACATGGTACGCTAAAAAAAGTAATACGAAAGTCCAAAACAATTCAGAAAACTCCCTTGCACGTACATACATTTATTAATGTGTATATACATACACATTCATACATACATGCATACATATTTTTGCTTATGCTTTGCACTTGTTCAACTGCTTTGAACTGCTTAACGTAGTTCAATTGAAGTAAGTTGTTCAGTTGATCGGCATTTAGCGCTCATTGGTACTTGTTCCGAACTGATTTTGGGACGCGCCAAAAATAAATTCTGTTACTATACAGATTCATAAAATGCTACTGAACGCAGATATTGTTTTAATTTTTACCATTTTAAATAAAAGATTTCAATTCTAATACATACTTATTTGTATAGTTGTTGTCTCGCATGATAACACATTTTTAAAATGCACTCCGCCTTATATTAAATGTCAATGAGAATAATCAACGCGATTTGGAAGTAGAGCGTGGACCAGTTGGTAGGGTTACGGTTCGTTCATTTGCAAATCGGCATGGGTCGCAGGTTCGAGTCCCAGTCAAAGTTAATATATAAATTTTCTATTTTAATTATAAGCACTATTTTAAAAAAATTATATTTCTTTTATTTTAAAACCTGTTCCCAAAACATTGAATAATAAGAAGAAGTATTTCGATATTTAAAACATTTACATACTTATATAAATACGGCTTATTTTTAAAATAAGCAAAGTGTAGTTGTGATGAAAACACTTATTTTTCTTTTCTTCGATTTTATTCTTATTATGCATATGCATATATCTTTTAATTTTAATTGTTCACAATCGATCTTGCTTGTATCTGCTCTTCTCTCAGACTGACTCTCTGTTCCCATTCTTCTTCTTCCTTCTCGTTCTGTTCTATCTGCTTGTACTCTTATACTTATACTTATACCCTAACAGCTGATTGAGTATGACCGTGTCATGCTTGGCCTACTACAACTCGGCCGTCCTGACCATTAAAGATCTCCTGATCTTACGAGATTACCACTACTGGTTTCTTAATATAATTTTCATTCTTATATTCTTAATAGGTAATGATTTTGATTTTAACTTACATTTTACATTTATATTTACAAATATTATTCTTATTATTTATATGATTTACTTTTTTTTTTCTTATATTTACAAATTTACTCATTGAGCTTTTCTAACCCAATGTTTCATATTTTGCCCGCTCCATACTCCTTGGTAAGGGTTGCGTGAAAGCTGAAATCCTTCGACATCTTTGAGCAAAAATCTGTTATTTTTTAGTACTTTGTCAATTACATACGGTCCTTTATGTCTCGGTATCAGCTTTTTTGACGTTCCAACTGTGCTATCAAAGTTTTTCACCATCACATAGTCACCTTCCTGATATTCTGTTGGCTTTTTCTTTTTCTTGTTATAATATTCTTCATTGTACGCCTGTGACTGTTGCTGATTGATCTCTCCATTTTTCTTATCTCTTCTAGATTGCAACTATCTTCTACTTCGTTTAGATCAGTTAATTTTTCCTTAAGATCGTCTAACACCTCCCCCTTTGATCAGTACCAAAAAGCATCTTGCTCGGGTGTTCCCTAATACTTCTATGCAAGGTATTGTTTAAAGCGTGTTCTACACTTTCTATAACTTTATCCCAAAATATACCCTTGTCCGGCTGTGTCAACTTGGCAATCATTGGTCCTATACTTCGGTTAACCCTTTCCACTTGTCCGTTAGCCTGCGGCGAGCCTGTTGCTATTTTTACGTGCTGAATATTTTTTTCATTAACGAATGATTCGAATTCCGTGGAAGTAAAGCACGTGCCTCTGTCCGAAATTATGCATCTAGGCCTACTATAAGCTCTAAAATAATCGTTCAACGCTGTAATCACTTCTTTTGTGCTTGTTGTTTTTGTTGTATACAGTCTTACAAATTTCGTGAATCCATCAATAACTAAAAAAATGTGTTTTTTTGATCTTCCTGCTTCTATTGGTCCGAAATGGTCAATATGAATAGTATGGAATGGTTTATTCCCTTTCGGAATACTATTTAAAAACCCTTCCCCTTTGCCGCTTTTTGGGGAGTATGCCACGCATCTTAAACAGTTTTCTATGTGCTTCACTACCTTTTCCTTGACCTTTGGAAACCAATAACTTTTGCTGATTGCATCAATCATTTTGTCTCGGCCTATGTGCCCTAACTCATCGTGGTACTTGTACAAAACATGATCCTCCATTTCTTTTGGGACATAAAACAGCACTCTTTTATCATTTGTCTTTTTATACACTACTCCGTTTCTCATTTCAAAAAGCTTGTGTTCCGACTTTTCCAATAACAGTCTTATCTTTTCTATCTCAGCATCCTTAGCTTGACAAATGACAAGATTATCTTCAAAACTATTTGTTTGGATAACCATTATCTCGTTACATCTACTCAAAGCATCGACATGTTGCATTCTCTTTCCTGACCTATGCACTAACTCATAGTCATACTCCTGCAGTTCTAGCGCCCATCTTGCTATTCTGGGATTCAATTCTGTTCTATTAAGAGTGAGAGTCAGCGAATTACAGTCTGTAATTATTTTAAAATGTTTACCCTGTAAGTATATACGGAATCTGTGCAATGCATATATGATTGCCAACGTTTCCAATTCGAAGCTATGATATCTTGATTCTACTTCAGTAGTACGCTTAGAGAAGTAAAATACTGGATGCAGTTTTCCATCGCGTTTCTTTTGTAATAACACCGCCCCGAAACCTAGAGCACTTGCATCGCAGTGGAGTTCTGTGTCGTCCCTGTGATCGTATATCGATAAAATTGGCGATTGTATTAACTTTTCTTTAAGATTGAGAAAGCAATCAAATTCTTTTTTTCCAAAGTTAAAAAGTCTATCTTTTTTTAAAAGGTCGTACAGTGGCTTTGCAATTAGTGAAAAATCTTTGATAAATCTGCGGAAATACGAACATAACCCTAGAAAGCTTTTTACCGAATGTGGGTTACTTGGCACTGGGAAATTCCTTACTGCTTCTAATCCCTTATCGTCGGCCGTAATGCCTTCTTTTGATATTAAATACCCAAGATATTTTATTTTTTCTTGTAAAAATTCACATTTGTCTAATCGTAATTCTAGCTTATTTTGTACTAGTCGCTTAAAAACTTCCTCTAAAGTTTCCATATGTTCCTCTATGTCTGAGCTAGCTACCATTATGTCGTCCATGTACACGATAACTTTGTTTTTTCTAATCATGTCTTCGAAAACTTTGTTTATAAATCTTTGGAAGACATGAGAAGCATTTTTTAATCCCATTGGCATCTTCAGAAACTCATATTGCCCAAGCGGCGTTGTAAACGCTGTGTACTTTACTGATTCTTCGTTTACAAACACGTGAAAGTATCCATTTTTTAAATCCAGTTTTGAATACACCGACTTGTTAACTAGTCTATCTAACAAATCATCAATTAACGGCAAGGGGTAGTTATCTTTAATCATAATCTTGTTCAATTTCCTAAAATCTATGCATAATCTGAGATCGCCTGTTTTCTTTTTTACTAATACTATCGGCGATGCATATTCTGATTCACTGGGTCTTATAATCCCTTCTTTCAAATAATCATCCAGCATTGTCTGTAATTTTTCTTTTTCAGAATATGCCAACCTTCGTGGTGAGCAACTAAACGGCTTAGACTTTTCTATATTCAAGTTCATTTCGCATCTAATTAATGGTTTATCCGGTCTTATAGCGTTAACGTAACTATTCGAGACCAATTTCTGAAATTTCAGTCTGGTTTTGTACTCAACTTTTTCATCAATTATATACTCTATTTTGTTTTGTTCTATTTCAGCGTAATATATTTTCAGCATATCTCTTTCGAAGTTCCCACTTGGCTGGTCCTTATCCAACTTACTTTCATTTTCTGCATTTTTAACATTTTCTAGTATTTTAGCCGTTTCAGATTGTTTTATCTCATCTATCCTTTTATGATCAATTATTTCTGAATTCATTTTCTTGCTCACAGCTTTAACTATCTCTTTAATATTTTCTTTGGCAATTACCGTCTTAGAATCCGTATTACAATCGTTTTTCTGTTCAAGAACATTTTTACGACCACTAATAGTTTTTCCATCACTAACAGTTTTGCCATCACTAACAGTTTCTCCATCACTAACAGTTTTATAATCACTAATAGTTTTTCCATCACTTACAGTTTCTACATCACTAACAATTTTGCCATCACTAACAGTTGCGTTTACTTTACCTCTCTGTTCATTAACAGTTTCGTTTGCTTTAACATAATTGTCGCACTCATTCTTCAAAATCCCGACATCTTCACTCATTCTAACATTGACATTGTTTGCATCTTCTACCTTTTCACTCAACTTGACATTAATGGTTGGTGCGTTTTGCGCATCTGTCTTGTCGTCTTTTTGCGTCTGGATTTCTTTACATGTATGGTCTATCGGTTTTTCAGCTTTCACCACCGTTACCATTTTCAGTGAACTTAAATCAATATTTAAATTGCAAGCGTCCAAAAAATCCCTCCCTAGAACTACAGCGTGGCTCATACATTCATTAGGAACAACGATTAAATGAAAATAAATTTTTAATGCATTTTTCATTACATAACATAATACTTTTCCAAATGTTTTGAGTTGACTTTGGTTCAACCCGAAAAAAGAATGTGTAACTTGATATAAATGGGCATCTTCTGGCCGATGACAAAGTTTGACTAATGATACTGGACTCCCCGAATCTATGAGGCACGCTGTAATTAACGGGTTATTAGGACTGTCTACAAAATTTATTTCTAATAGTCTTACATAATTGTTGGTTGTGGCCTTTACTTCCTTGCTCTCTGCGCCCTTTCTGAGTGGGCATTTGGCCACCCAATGATCCGTTGCGCCGCAAGCAAAGCATGAACCTGCTTCACGCTTTGGCTTCTTGCATTCCTTGTAAAGGTGTCCTCTGGAGTTACAGTTACGACAGCGTATGTCCATACGCCTATCCCCTTGTTGCATATTGCCCATCGCTGCTGTCAGACGCACTCCTCGAAATGCATGTACCATTTGCCTGGGATTAGGGAAGTTTTGCAAACGCGCTTGGATGCGCATGCTTTTGTCAGGTATGCCTTCAATCACCTGATCTAACATCTCGTCTTCGTCGATGTGTATATTGCTTGCCAACGACAGCTTGTCCTCCAAGTATTCTGCAAACGTTTCTGCGACTTGCCATTTACGGGTCTCGAAGCGTCGACGCATCTCAGCTTTTGAAGTTTTGTCGCCAAACGTAGCTATCAGCTGTTCGCATAGTGTTGCGATCGGTTCTCTAATGCGAGATGGTTCTGCGTGGAGCCATTTTTGAGCGTTCGCTTTCATCTTGCAGATGAACAATAGCCGAGAATAAATTCTGTTTAAATTGTAAATCTCGGTTACATTTTCCAGCTGCACGATCCATTTCTTTTGCACAAGACTCGCCGTTAAAGTCTGGCAACACTTCTTTTGCTAGAGTGAGCGAGACGGACGGTTTCTCGTCGATACGTGTAGCCGTCTCATTCAATCGCGCATCTATTTCGCCAGCTTCCACTCTTGGTATATTTTCTGTCCCTCTTCCGTTACTTTGTTGCAATGCTTCTATCCGTAAAAGACGCTGTAGCAACTGTTCTAGCAAAGCCACGCTGCTTTGGCGCGTGACGCCGCTTGCAACGTCTTCTTCATGGGCGCCTTCTAGATTGTCGGCGTCACTTTCTTGATTCGCCGAATTTGTCTCACTGCGTACCACACCAAGCGCTTGGGGTCCCTCGCTAGCGTTTTCTTCAGTAGCGTCCATACTGTGACGCCTCGTGCTATTTGCAGCCGCTTGTGAAATTGTCGGCGTGCCTTCGTTTTCCACGAGAAACTGCTCCAGAACTTGATCTTCTAATGGAGGCTCCAGTCCTCGAGTTTCGACGTGAACAGCATTTAAACGAATTGCCAGCTCGGTCTTCGTGCCAGTTGTTGGCATGTTCAACGCAGACAGCCACCGTTTTAGTTGGTCGGTTGAAAAAAGTTCAGGATTTATTGTGTTGTCCATTATCCCACTTCTGAGATTGTAGTTGTGATGAAAACACTTATTTTTCTTTTCTTCGATTTTATTCTTATTATGCATATGCATATATCTTTTAATTTTAATTGTTCACAATCGATCTTGCTTGTATCTGCTCTTCTCTCAGACTGACTCTCTGTTCCCATTCTTCTTCTTCCTTCTCGTTCTGTTCTATCTGCTTGTACTCTTATACTTATACTTATACCCTAACAGCTGATTGAGTATGACCGTGTCATGCTTGGCCTACTACAAAAGTAAGGAAATTGTGCATTTAATTGTGTATATAATTACATACATTTTTATATAAATATGTATGTATACAAAATGTGAATAACTCCGTTTTTCTTCTTTTTCGTATGGAAAATGCGCACTTCCGTGAGTACGGGGTCTTTAACAGTCGGCTCGCTCGACTGTAGCCTTTCTTACTTGTTTTTTTATTTCAATTTAAATTTAAAATAATAATTTCAAATTGTAAGACATGGCTTATTTTTAAAATAAGCCAAGTAAGGAAATTGTGCATTTAATTGTGTATATATTTACATACATTTGTATATAAATATGTATGTATACAAAATGTGAATCACTCCGTTTTTCTTCTTTTTTAGACCCCGTACTCTAAAAAGAGTATAGGGGTCTATTAGGTTTGTCTGAAGCGAAATGTGCGTAACAGGCAGAAGGAGGCGTGGCCGACCCCATAAAGTGTATATATTCTTGATCAGCATCAACAGCCGAGACGATATAGCAATGTCCGTCTGTCCGTCTGTCCGTCCGTCCGTCCGTCTGTATGAACACCTGGAACTTCTAAACTACAAGAGCTAGAGCCACCAAATTTGGAATGAAAGTCCGTCTGCTTCGCGAGCAGATCAAGTTTATTTCAAATCTTTGCCACGCCCCTTACCGCCCCCGCAAATTGCAAAAAAACAATTTTCACATCACCATAACTTGAAAACTACTAGAGCTAGAGAGACCAAATTCACACATTGGGTGTATGGTACCAATATAACTATCCTCACCAAGTTTGATCTGGATCGGACAACTATAGCCTATAGCTCCCATAGGACAAATCGGTCAAAAATAAAAAATTTGTATGAAGACACGTTATGTTAGTTGAGCGATCACAACAAAACTTACAGAATAATTATTAAAAGTATCCTCACCAAATTTGGTCCAAATCGGACAACCACAACATATAAAATAAATTAATCAAAAATTCTGAGTTTTATGAATAAATTGTTTGTTTACACTGCTTGCAATAGAAAAAGAACACAAACTGCAGCAAGCAGTGCAGTGTGTTAACTAAAAAATTATTATAAAAGATTTAACTCTACGTTTAGCTACTGCAACTTCAATAAGGAGCGTGGTCTAGGTAGTAGAGATGCGCGCTTCGTACGTGTTGGTTAGCCCGGGGTCCCCGGTTCGAATCCAGTCAGTGACAAATGCTATTTGTTAACTTTTTAAATTTTAATTATTTACATAAACTTCAATGCGGAGTGTGGTCTAAGTAATAAAGATGCCTGATCTAATTCTTCGCACTTATATGTGAACCCGGGATCATGGGTTCGAGCGCCGTCAGGGACATTTTATTAATTTTTGTTATATAACAAAAAAATATTACATGTAAATGCAGATAGTCGAGCACTTTCAATAGAGGGGCGTGGTGCAGCTGTTAGTGCACTGACGCGTGTGCGTGGAGTCCGAGGTTCGAATCCCATCAGTGAATTGTTTTGATTATTTTTAGACCCCGTACTCTAAAAAAGAGTATAGGGGTCTATTAGGTTTGTCTGAAGCGAAATGTGCGTAACAGGCAGAAGGGGGCGTGGCCGACCCCATAAAGTATATATATTCTTGATCAGCATCAACAGCCGAGTCGATATAGCGATGTCCGTCTGTCCGTCTGTCTGTCTGTCTGTCTGTCTGTCTGTCTGTCTGTCCGTCCGTATGAACACCTGGATTTTCTAAACTACAAGAGCTAGAGCCACCAAATTTGGTATGAAAGTCCGTCTATATGTCAGGCAGGTTAAGTTTATTTCGAATTTTTGCCACGCCCCCCACCGCCCCCGCAAATTGTAAAAAACTATTTTCACATCACCATAACTTGAAAACGACTAGAGCTAGAGAGACCAAATTCACACAATATGTGTATAGTACCATTACCAAGTTTGGTCCGGATCGGACAACTATAGCCAATAGCTCCCATAGGACAAACCGGTCAAAAAAAAAAAATTTGTATGAAGACACGTAATGTTAGTTGAGCGATCGAAACCAAACTCACAGAGGATGTGTGTATAATTATTAAAAATATCCCCACCAAATTTGGTCCAAATCGGACAACAACAACATATAAAACAAATTAATCAAAAATGCTGAATTTTATGTACAAATTGTTTGTTTGCACTGCTTGCAATAGAAAAGTCTACGTTTACCTACACAAACTGCTGCAAGCAGTGTACTGTGTTAAACAAGCAATTATTGCATGTGAATGAAAATAATCCAACTGATTTATCAGCAGAGCGTGGTCTTATTGGTAGGGTCGCGGTTCATTATTTTGCAAATCCGCATGGGTCCCAGGTTCGAGTCCAGCCAAAGTTAAATACAAATTTTTTAATTTTAACACAAATTGTAAAACTATTTTAAATAATAATAACGTTTATTTGTATTTAAAATGTATTTGCGTAACATGGTACGCTAAAAAAAGTAATACGAAAGTCCAAAACAATTCAGAAAACTCCCTTGCACGTACATACATTTATTAATGTGTATATACATACACATTCATACATACATGCATACATATTTTTGCTTATGCTTTGCACTTGTTCAACTGCTTTGAACTGCTTAACGTAGTTCAATTGAAGTAAGTTGTTCAGTTGATCGGCATTTAGCGCTCATTGGTACTTGTTCCGAACTGATTTTGGGACGCGCCAAAAATAAATTCTGTTACTATACAGATTCATAAAATGCTACTGAACGCAGATATTGTTTTAATTTTTACCATTTTGAATAAAAGATTTCAATTCTAATACATACTTATTTGTATAGTTGTTGTCTCGCATGATAACACATTTTAAAATGCACTCCCGCCTTATATTAAATGTCAATGAGAATAATCAACGCGATTTGGAAGTAGAGCGTGGACCAGTTGGTAGGGTTACGGTTCGTTCATTTGCAAATCGGCATGGGTCGCAGGTTCGAGTCCCAGTCAAAGTTAATATATAAATTTTCTATTTTAATTATAAGCACTATTTTAAAAAAATTATATTTCTTTTATTTTAAAACCTGTTCCCAAAACATTGAATAATAAGAAGAAGTATTTCGATATTTAAAACATTTACATACTTATATAAATACGGCTTATTTTTAAAATAAGCAAAGTAAGGAAATTGTGCATTTAATTGTGTATATAATTACATACATTTTTATATAAATATGTATGTATACAAAATGTGAATAACTCCGTTTTTCTTCTTTTTCGTATGGAAAATGCGCACTTCCGTGAGTACGGGGTCTTTAACAGTCGGCTCGCTCGACTGTAGCCTTTCTTACTTGTTTTTTTTTATTTCAATTCAAATTTAAAATTAAATTTAAATTTAATTTCAAATTGTAAAACACGGCATATTTTTAAAATAAGCCAAGTAAGGAAATTGTGCATTTAATTTTGTATATATTTACATACATTTGTATATAAAAATGTATGTATACAAAATGTGAATCACTCCGTTTTTCTTGTTTTTCGAATGGAAAATGCGCACTTCTGTGAGTACGGGGTCGTTAACAGTCGGCTCGCTCGACTGTAGCCTTTCTTACTTGTTTTTCGAATGGAAAATGCGCACTTCTGTGAGTACGGGGTCGTTAACAGTCGGCTCGCTCGACTGTAGCCTTTCTTACTTGTTCGTATGGAAAATGCGCACTTCTGTGAGTACGGGGTCTTTTACAGTCGGCTCTCTCGGCTGTAGCCTTTCTTACTTGTTATTTAAGTGAACACTTAAAGCGTGAGCTTAGAACTAATTTTACATAAAGATTTTGGGCTAAATAAAAGTTTTGATTAAAGCTTTCATTAACATTTGTTTGGACTATAATCTGTTAAAGTTATATTAGAGTTCTGTAGATTACATTTATGTGCAGCTTTGACAAGCTTTTGATAAGCTTGAAAGTTTTATGCAAGATCGCTGATTATGCACTTATTCAAAGTGAAGCTTTGGAAAAGAAGGCAGATAATTTTTGTTTAGAAAAATGAATGTAAATAATCATTTTTCGTGAGAACGATTTTTGTGGGAATGTTTATAATTGTGAGTCTTGGAATTTAGTGGGAATGTTTACATATTTGGGGTTGCGGATATGTAACTCCCCCCTTTCTTAGATGGAAGCTTGTCCGCAAGCTTTTGCATTTGGATATAATTGCGGTATTGGTGTATCGATTTCAGTTACTGTTTCTATTGTTTTTTCAACATCAGCGTCTGTAATTTTGTCAATATCTTCTTGTTTTTAGACCCCGTACTCTAAAAAAGAGTATAGGGGTCTATTAAGTTTGTCTGAAGCAAAATGTGCGTAACAGGCAGAAGGAGGCTTTTCCGACCCCATAAAGTATATATATTCTTGATCAGCATCAACAGCCGAGACGATATAGCGATGTCCGTCTGTCCGTCTGTCTGTCTGTCTGTCTGTCTGTCTGTCCGTCCGTATGAACACCTGGATCTTCTAAACTACAAGAGCTAGAGCAGCCAAATTTGGAATGAAAGTCCGTCTATATGTCAGGCAGGTTAAGTTTATTTCGAATTTTTGCCACGCCCCCTACCGCCCCCGCAAATTGTAAAAAACTGTTTTCACATGACCATAACTTGAAAACGACTAGAGCTAGAGAGACCAAATTCACACATTATGTGTATGGTACCAATATAACTATCCTCACCAAGTTTGATCCGGATCGGACAACTATAGCCTATAGCTCCCATAGGACAAACCGGTCAAAAATAAAAAATTTGTATGAAGACGTGTAGTGTTGGTTGAGCGATCGCAACTAAACTCACAGAGGATGTGTGTATTATTATTAAAAATATCCTCACCAAATTTGGTCCAAATCGGACAACAATAACATATAAAACAAATTAATCAAAAATGCTGAATTTTATGAATAAATTGTTTGTTTACACTTGCTTGCAATAAAAGTCTTAACTCTACGTTTAGCTACTGCAACTTCAATAAGGGGAGTAGTCTAGGTAGTAGAGATGCGCGCTTCGTACTTGTTTGTTAGTCCGGGATCCCTGGTTCGAATCCAGTAAGTGACATTCTACTTATTTACTTTTTAGACCCCGTACTCTAAAAAAGAGTATAGGGGTCTATTAAGTTTGTCTGAAGCGAAATGTGCGTAACAGGCAGAAGGAGGCGTGGCCGACCCCATAAAGTATATATATTCTTGATCAGCATCAACAGCCGAGACGATATAGCAATGTCCGTCTGTCCGTCCGTCCGTCTGTCCGTCCGTCTGTATGAACACCTGGATCTTCTAAACTACAAGAGCTAGAGCCACCAAATTTGGAATGAAAGTCCGTCTGCTTCGCGAGCAGATCAAGTTTATTTCAAATCTTTGCCACGCCCCCTGCCGCCCCCGCAAATTGTAACAAACTTTTTTCACATCACCATAACTTGAAAACGATTAGAGCTAGTGAGACCAAATTCACACATTATGTGTATGGTACCATTATAACTATCCTCACCAAGTTTGGTCCGGATCGGACAACTATAGCCTATAGCTCCCATAGGACAAATCGGTCGAAAATTGGTGATTTGTATGGAGACATGAAGTTTTAGTTGAGCGATTGCAACCAAACTAACACATTATGTATATGGTACCATTATAACTATCCTCACCAAGTTTGGTCCGGATCGGACAACTATAGCCTATAGCTCCCATAGGACAAATCGGTCGAAAATTGGTGATTTGTATGGAGACATGAAGTTTTAGTTGAGCGATTGCAACCAAACTAACACATTATGTATATGGTACCATTATAACTATCCTCACCAAGTTTGGTCCGGATCGGACAACTATAGCCTATAGCTCCCATAGGACAAATCGGTCGAAAATTTGTGATTTGTATGGAAAAACGCGCACTAGAAGGAGTACGGGGTCTTTTACAGTCGGCTCGCTCGACTGTAGCCTTTCTTACTTGTTAAATTTTAATTATTTACATAAACTTCAATGCGGAGTGTGGTCTAAGTAGTAAAGATGCCTGTTCTAATTCTTCGCACTTGTATGTTAGCCCGGGATCATGTGTTCGAGCGCCGTCAGGGACATTTTATTAATTTTTGTTATATAACAAAAAAATATTACATGTAAATGCAGATAGTCGAGCGCTTTTAAAGGAGGGGTGTGGTGCAGCTGTTAGGGCTCTGACGCGTGTGCGTGAAGTCTGAGGTTCGAGTCCCGTCAGTGAATTATTTTAATTATTGTTTTTTTAGACCCCGTACTCTAATAATCAGCAGAGCGTGGTCTTATTGGTAGGTTCGCGGTTTATAATTTTGCAAATCCGCGTCAGTCCCAGGTTCGAGTCCAGTCAAAGTTAAACACAAATTTTTTAAATTTAATTTTTTTAGACCCCGTACTCTAAAAAAGAGTATAGGGGTCTATTAAGTTTGTCTGAAGCGAAATGTGCGTAACAGGCAGAAGGAGGCGTGGCCGACCCCATAAAGTATATATATATTCTTGATCAGCATCAACAGCCGAGACGATATAGCAATGTCCGTCTGTCCGTCTGTCCGTCCGTCCGTCTGTCCGTCCGTCCGTCTGTCCGTCCGTCTGTATGAACACCTGGATCTTCTAAACTACTAGAGCTAGAGCCACCAAATTTGGAATGGAAGTCCGTCTGCTTAGCGAGCAAATCAAGTTTATTTCAAATCTTTGCCACGCCCCCTACCGCCCCCGCAAATTGTAAAAAACTTTTTCACATCACCATAACTTGAAAACGATTAGAGCTAGAAAGACCAAATTCACACATTATGTATATGGTACGATAATAACTATCCTCACCAAGTTTCATCCGGATCGGACAACTATAGCCTATAGCTCCCATAGGACAAATCGGTCGAAAATTTGTGATTTGTATCGAGACATGAAGTTTTAGTTAAGCGATTGAGACCAAACTAACACATTATGTATATGGTACCATTATAACTATCTTCACCAAGTTTGGTCCAGATCGGACAACTATAGCCTATAGGTCCCATAGGACAAATCGGTCGAAAATTGGTGATTTATATGGAGACATGAAGTTTTAGTTGAGCGATTGCAACCAAACTAACATATTATGTATATGGTACCATTATAACTGTCCTCACCAAGTTTGGTCCGGATCGGACAACTATAGCCTATAGCTCACATAGGACAAATCGGTCGAAAGTTGGTGATTTGTATGGAGACATGAAGTTTTAGTTGAGCGATTGCAGCCAAACTAACACATTATATATATGGTACCATTATAACTATCCTCACCAAGTTTGGTCCGGATCGGACAACTATAGCCTATAGCTCCCATAGGACAAATCGGTCGAAAATTGGTGATTTGTATGGAAAAACGCGCACTAGAAGGAGTACGGGGTCTTTTACAGTCGGCTCGCTCGACTGTAGCCTTTCTTACTTGTTTTTTATTTCAATTTAAATTTAAAATTAAATTAATTAGCTCCCATAGGACAAATCGGTCGAAAATTGGTGATTTGTATGGAGACATGAAGTTTTAGTTGAGCGATTGCAACCAAACTAACACATTATGTATATGGTACCATTATAACTATCCTCACTAAGTTTGGTCCGGATCGGACAACTATAGCCTATAGCTCCCATAGGACAAATCGGTCGAAAATTGGTGATTTGTATGGAGACATGAAGTTTTAGTTGAGCGATTGCAACCAAACTAACACATTATGTATATGGTACCATTATAACTATCCTCACCAAGTTTGGTCCGGATCGGACAACTATAGCCTATAGCTCCCATAGGACAAATCGGTCGAAAATTGGTGATTTGTATGGAAAAACGCGCACTAGAAGGAGTACGGGGTCTTTTACAGTCGGCTCGCTCGACTGTAGCCTTTCTTACTTGTTAAATTTTAATTATTTACATAAACTTCAAAGCGGAGTGTGGTCTAAGTAGTAAAGATGCCTGTTCTAATTCTTCGCACTTGTATGTTAGCCCGGGATCATGTGTTCGAGCGCCGTCAGGGACATTTTATTAATTTTTGTTATATAACAAAAAAAATATTACATGTAAATGCAGATAGTCGAGCGCTTTTAAAGGAGGGGTGTGGTGCAGCTGTTAGGGCTCTGACGCGTGTGCGTGAAGTCTGAGGTTCGAGTCCCGTCAGTGAATTATTTTAATTATTGTTTTTTTAGACCCCGTACTCTAATAATCAGCAGAGCGTGGTCTTATTGGTAGGTTCGCGGTTTATAATTTTGCAAATCCGCGTCAGTCCCAGGTTCGAGTCCAGTCAAAGTTAAACACAAATTTTTTAAATTTAATTTTTTTAGACCCCGTACTCTAAAAAGAGTATAGGGGTCTATTAAGTTTGTCTGAAGCGAAATGTGCGTAACAGGCAGAAGGAGGCGTGGCCGACCCCATAAAGTATATATATTCTTGATCAGCATCAACAGCCGAGACGATATAGCAATGTCCGTCTGTCCGTCTGTCCGTCCGTCCGTCTGTCCGTCCGTCCGTCTGTCCGTCCGTCTGTATGAACACCTGGATCTTCTAAACTACTAGAGCTAGAGCCACCAAATTTGGAATGGAAGTCCGTCTGCTTAGCGAGCAAATCAAGTTTATTTCAAATCTTTGCCACGCCCCCTACCGCCCCCGCAAATTGTAAAAAACTTTTTCACATCACCATAACTTGAAAACGATTAGAGCTAGAAAGACCAAATTCACACATTATGTATATGGTACGATAATAACTATCCTCACCAAGTTTCATCCGGATCGGACAACTATAGCCTATAGCTCCCATAGGACAAATCGGTCGAAAATTTGTGATTTGTATCGAGACATGAAGTTTTAGTTAAGCGATTGAGACCAAACTAACACATTATGTATATGGTACCATTATAACTATCTTCACCAAGTTTGGTCCAGATCGGACAACTATAGCCTATAGGTCCCATAGGACAAATCGGTCGAAAATTGGTGATTTATATGGAGACATGAAGTTTTAGTTGAGCGATTGCAACCAAACTAACATATTATGTATATGGTACCATTATAACTGTCCTCACCAAGTTTGGTCCGGATCGGACAACTATAGCCTATAGCTCACATAGGACAAATCGGTCGAAAGTTGGTGATTTGTATGGAGACATGAAGTTTTAGTTGAGCGATTGCAGCCAAACTAACACATTATATATATGGTACCATTATAACTATCCTCACCAAGTTTGGTCCGGATCGGACAACTATAGTCTATAGCTCCCATAGGACAAATCGGTCGAAAATTGGTGATTTGTATGGAAAAACGCGCACTAGAAGGAGTAGGGGTCTTTTACAGTCGGCTCGCTCGACTGTAGCCTTTCTTACTTGTTTTTATTTCAATTTAAATTTAAAATTAAATTTAAATTTAATTTCAAATTGTAAAGCACGGCTTATTTTTAAAATAAGCCAAGTAAAGAAAATGTGCATTTAATTGTGTATATATTTATATACAAATGTATGTATACAAAATGTGAATCACTCCGTTTTTCTTCTTTTTCGTATGGAAAATGCGCACTTCTGTGAGTACGGGGTCTTTTACAGTCGGTTCGCTCGACTGTAGCCTTTCTTACTTGTTTTTTCTTATTTCTCTTAAAATAAATAAGTACATTTTCTTCATAAGTTGTCATTGCCTTATTACATCAGAGATTTTGAAGCTACCTGTTATACTTTGTATATTTGAATTGGCTTCTTGACCCGGTGGTATGTCTTCATCCAATGACATTAAAAATCGGAGATTCTTCCCAATCTGCTGTGGTAACACGGCGTCTTGCACTTCTTGTTGTTGTTGTTTTCGACATTATTTAGGTAATTTTGTGTGTATGTATTTATAGTGTGTGATGGATGTATATTTATATACATATATATATGTAATATGTGTATTGAAATAGATGTGTAGGCTACGTGATTCTTACTTTAAATTAGATTTTACTTATTTGTTCTCGGTGTTGGTGGCAAAGTAGGGTAGAAAAGTACGGAATATGTTGTGTTTGTATGACATCTCTCCACTTGTAATGTGACGATGAATGTGTGTTGTGATTTGTAATTGTTGCGTTTTCGTAATTTTTATCTTCTTCCTTTCGTTTTCCATGCTCTGCGATGAATTTTATTGTTATAATTTGTTTCACATAAGTATTGTTAAATTGTATTTTTCATAATTCGGATGAATAGGAAATGAAGCAGTGCATAACTTGCGCTTAATTTCTTTTAAAGCAGATTGGGCTGAGTCATTGCCTCGCAATAGTTCAGTAAGAGGAAATATGACTGTGGAGTACTGAGAAATAAAACGCTGGTACCATCCATCCCAGATAGTACTGAAATTTTTCTATCGCAAGGTAAGCAGCTTTAACTTCGAGTATATAACTATGACGTTTTTCATCACTCGGTGAAGACTTCACCGGGTGTTGTTTTCCTTCAAAATCCTGTAGCAAAACTGCCCCAAATCCGCTTTTGGACGCGTCTGTATGGAGTTCTGTGCTCGCATTTCTGCAATATAGCCGTAACACCGGTTCATTTGAAAGCGCGTCTTTCAGTGTACTTATGTCTTTTAGCTCATTCATCTCAATCTTAAAACTGCATCCTTTTTAAGAGGTCTGTTAAGGGACGTGCTATCTGTGCATAACCTTTTATGAACTTTCGAAAGAATCCGGTTAGCCCAAAAACGATTGTATACCTTTTATATTTTTTGGCAAGTTAAACTTTTGAACAGCTTGTGTTTTCTCAGGACCCGGCCATATTTTCCCACTTTCAACTGTAAAACGGCTGCTCACTGCTTCACGGTGGTCAGCTCTAACTCTTAAAGAATAATCAATAAAGTACGATAAGAGTAGACGGACGTCTCTCTTCCTAATACAAAACTGGACTACTAATTGCTGTTGATGGAGATATCACACTACAGTAACCTTTTCGTAAAGAGTTTCTAGGGTGACTCTGTGTTGTTAAAATACATAGCTCAGCAATTAAGTCAGATTCTGTCCTTTTATCCGAAAAGTGTCTAACAAGCGTATTTTTTATATCGTTCCAATTTAATTTTCCTCTTGTTTGATACAATATTTCGTAGGCTTTCCCCTGTATTTTTTAGACCCCGTACTCTAAAATAGAGTATAGGGGTCTATTAAGTGTGTCTGAAGCGAAATGTGCGTAACAGGCAGAAGGAGGCGTGGCCGACCCCATAAAGTATATATATTCTTGATCAGCATCAACAGCCGAGACGATATAGCGATGTCCGTCTGTCTGTCTGTCTGTCTGTCCGTCCGTATGAACACCTGGATCTTCTAAACTACAAGAGCTAGAGCAGCCAAATTTGGAATGAAAGTCCGTCTATATGTCAGGCAGGTTAAGTTTATTTCAAATTTTTGCCACGCCCCCTACCGCCCCCGCAAATTGTAAAAAACTGTTTTCACATGACCATAACTTGAAAACGACTAGAGCTAGAGAGACCAAATTCACACATTGGGTGTATGGTACCAATATAACTATCCTCACCAAGTTTGATCCGGATCGGACAACCACACAACATATAAAATAAATGAATGAAAAATGCTGATTTTTAGACCCCGTACTCTAAAAATGAGTATAGGGGTCTATTAAGTTTGTCTGAAGCAAAATGTGCGTAACAGGCAGAAGGAGGCTTTTCCGACCCCATAAAGTATATATATTCTTGATCAGCATCAACAGCCGAGACGATATAGCAATGTCCGTCTGTCCGTCTGTCCGTCCGTCCGTCTGTCCGTCCGTCTGTATGAACACCTGGATCTTCTAAACTACAAGAGCTAGAGCCACCAAATTTGGAATGAAAGTCCGTCTGCTTCGCGAGCAGATCAAGTTTATTTCAAATCTTTGCCACGCCCCCTGCCGCCCCCGCAAATTGTAACAAACTTTTTTCACATCACCATAACTTGAAAACGATTAGAGCTAGTGAGACCAAATTCACACATTATGTGTATGGTACCATTATAACTATCCTCACCAAGTTTGGTCCGGATCGGACAACTATAGCCTATAGCTCCCATAGGACAAATCGGTCGAAAATTGGTGATTTGTATGGAGACATGAAGTTTTAGTTGAGCGATTGCAACCAAACTAACACATTATGTATATGGTACCATTATAACTATCCTCACCAAGTTTGGTCCGGATCGGACAACTATAGCCTATAGCTCCCATAGGACAAATCGGTCGAAAATTGGTGATTTGTATGGAGACATGAAGTTTTAGTTGAGCGATTGCAACCAAACTAACACATTATGTATATGGTACCATTATAACTATCCTCACTAAGTTTGGTCCGGATCGGACAACTATAGCCTATAGCTCCCATAGGACAAATCGGTCGAAAATTGGTGATTTGTATGGAGACATGAAGTTTTAGTTGAGCGATTGCAACCAAACTAACACATTATGTATATGGTACCATTATAACTATCCTCACCAAGTTTGGTCCGGATCGGACAACTATAGCCTATAGCTCCCATAGGACAAATCGGTCGAAAATTTGTGATTTGTATGGAAAAACGCGCACTAGAAGGAGTACGGGGTCTTTTACAGTCGGCTCGCTCGACTGTAGCCTTTCTTACTTGTTTTGAATAAATTGTTTGTTTACACTTGCTTCCAATAAAAGATTTAACTCTACGTTTAGCTACTGAAACTTCAATAAGGAGCGTGGTTTAGGAAGTAGAGATGCGCGCTTCGTACGTGTTGGTTAGCTCGGGGTCCCGGGATCTAATCCAGTCAGTGACAAATGCTATTTGTTTTCTTTTTAAATGTTAATAATTTACATAATGCGGAGTGTGGTTTAAGTAGTAAAGATGCCTGATCTAATACTTCGCACTTATATGTGATCCCGGGATCATGGGTTCGAGCGCCGTCAGGGACATTTTATTAATTTTTGTTATATAACAAAAAAATATTACATGTAAATGCAGATAGTCGAGCATTTTCAAGAGAGGGGCGTGGTGCAGCTGTTAGGGCTCTGACGCGTGTGCGTGGAGTCCGAGGTTCGAATCCCTTCAGTGAATTATTTTGATTATTTTTTTTTAGACCCCGTACTCTAAAAAAGAGTAGAGGGGTCTATTAAGTTTGTCTGAAGCGAAATGTGCGTAACAGGCAGAAGGAGGCGTGGCAGACCCCATAAAGTATATATATTCTTGATCAGCATCAACAGCCGAGACGATATAGCAATGTCCGTCTGTCCGTCTGTCCGTCCGTCTGTATGAACACCTGGATCTTTTAAACTACAAAAGCAATAGCCACCAAATTTGGAATGAAAGTCCGTCTGCTTCGCGAAATCAAATCTTTGCCACGCCCCTTACCGCCCCCGCAAATTGTAAAAAACTATGGTCACCTCGGAAAAAATTGATGTTTTAAGCAAATATCTCAGTAACTGTAGCACTTAGGAATACCATTTTTGGTATGTAAGTTGCTAGAGACAGCATAAATGCATTGTCATTAAAATTTTTGGACTGCCACGCCCCGTTTTCCCACAAGAATGAAATAGTTTTCAAACTTCAATGCCATTTTTAAGGCATTTGCACTTATCGTACGGTATTGTAATTTCAAATTCGTTTGGAGACACAGTATCACAAACTAACCTGAAAGTTGCATACAAATCGGACAATAAACAAAAGAGCTAGACTCGTAACAAAGTTTACAATTGCACGCAACGTCAATGCATGTGTGCAAGCGCTGCTTGTGTAGCGACTGCACTGCTTGTGTAGAGACTGCACTGCTTGCGAACGATGCACGCACATGTATGCATACTACACAATTTATCATATATCGATATTCAATACCATAGTAATTATAATTGCGATATAATATCGCATGCGATATTTGGTCATTATGTCTATATCTATAGCGATATATCGTATTTAAATTCAGTTGTTGATAATATCGATATTTGATTTGATGTGATATTTTAATTAATATCGATATCGGCATTTTCTTGGCGATTTGCATCCCTATTACAAATTGATGGTTTTGTTTCAAAGTGTTTTATTGCAAATACTATGAGTACGGGGTCTTTTACAGTCGGCTAGCTCGACTGTAGCCTTTCCTACTTGTTTTTTTTATTTCAATTTAAATTTAAAATTAAATTTAAATTTAATTTCAAATTGTAAAGCACGGCTTATTTTTAAAATAAGCCAAGTAAAGAAAATGTGCATTTAATTGTGTATATATTTATATACAAATGTATGTATACAAAATGTGAATCACTCCGTTTTTCTTCTTTTTCGTATGGAAAATGCGCACTTCTGTGAGTACGGGGTCTTTTACAGTCGGTTCGCTCGACTGTAGCCTTTCTTACTTGTTTTTTCTTATTTCTCTTAAAATAAATAAATAAATTTTCTTCATAAGTTGTCATTGCCTTATTACATCAGAGATTTTGAAGCTACCTGTTATACTTTGTATATTTGAATTGGCTTCTTGACCCGGTGGTATGTCTTCATCCAATGACATTAAAAATCGGAGATTCTTCCCAATCTGCTGTGGTAACACGGCGTCTTGCACTTCTTGTTGTTGTTGTTTTCGACATTATTTAGGTAATTTTGTGTGTATGTATTTAGTGTGTGATGGATGTATATTTATATACATATATATATGTAATATGTGTATTGAAATAGATGTGTAGGCTACGTGTTTCTTACTTTAAATTAGATTTTACTTATTTGTTCTCGGTGTTGGTGGCAAAGTAGGGTGGAAAAGTACGGAATATGTTGTGTTTGTATGACATCTCTCCACTTGTAATGTGACGATGAATGTGTGTTGTGATTTGTAATTGTTGCGTTTTCGTAATTTTTATCTTCTGCCTTTCGTTTTCCATGCTCTGCGATGAATTTTATTGTTATAATTTGTTTCACATAAGTATTGTTAAATTGTATTTTTCATAATTCGGATGAATAGGAAATGAGGCAGTGCATAACTTGCGCTTAATTTCTTTTAAAGCAGATTGGGCTGAGTCATTGCCTCGCAATAGTTCAGTAAGAGGAAATATGACTGTGGAGTACTGAGAAATAAAACGCTGGTACCATCCAGTTATTCCCAAGAATCCTCTTCCAAAAAGAATCTTTTAAATCAATTTTCGAAATACAATAAACTGAAGGTAGGCGACTTAAAAGGCCATCTAGCATCGCCATTGGATAGGCATCCTTTACAGTGACGGCATTGAGCTTGCGTGCATCCAGGCAGAATCTGAATTTTCCTGGTTTAACTACTAGGGTAACTGGAGATGACCACGGGGACGCTATAGCTTCTTCGATCACACCCATTTTAATCATGCGATCAACCTCTTCACAGAGCCATTTTTCCTTGACCGGAGACGAGGAGTAAAACCTTTGCGTTATTGCCTTTGCAACTGCCGTATCAATATTGTGCTCCACGAGAGATATCTCTCCTAGACCATCGCGTTCGGAAGATCGTTCTAATCAAAAAAGATGGTACCATTAAAATCCCAATGGCATTTCAAAAGTCCATCCCACAAATTACGCTTTGTTTAATGGAAGGAAATATCAAAATTCTTACTTTGCGAATTGTATGTGATGGGTATATTCACAGTACCGGCGACATCTTGTTTTATACCTTCAGCTGTTTGAACAACGCCTCTTGTCATCTTAAAATTCGAATGTTCTAAAATCATTCTTTCAGCTAAATTAGATCTAATTACGCTTATGTTGGCTCCGGTATCTACCAGGGTAAAGGGTTACAAGAAAGAAAAGTACAGTCGAGCACGTCCGACCGTAGAATACTCTCTGCATTTTATTCCCGATCATTTTAATAAAGTCGGTATCCGAGAATATCAATTGATACTTGCAACAAAACACGTTGAAACAAAAACATCTAATTGTATGAATACACACACATATACATTTGACATTATATGTATGCACGCACATATGTATGTGTGTATATGTTATACATACACAATTGGTTGGCGCAGCCAGCATTCGCTGGCAGAGCTGCCGCTAGCACGCAGCGAAAACGTTCGCTCACATGTTTGTATGTTTCTGTTTCGCTTGCACACATGCATTGATATTGTGTTCAATTATTAACTTTCTTACATGTCTAGCTCTTTTGTTTATTGTCCGATTTAGATGCAACTTTTAGGATAGTTTAATATACTTTATCTTCAAATGAATGTGAAATAACAATACTGTACGATAAGAACATATGCCTTAAAATCGGCATTGAAGTTTACAAATTATTTTATTTCTTGTGGGAAAAGGGGGCGTGACAATCCAAAATTTTTGAGGACAATGCATTTATGCCGTCTCAAGGAACCTACATACCAAAATTGGTGTTCCAATGTGCCACAGTTACTGAGATATTCGCCTAAAACATCAATTTTTTACGAGGTGTTTCTAGTTTTTTGCTCATTGTGGGCGAACGGGGCGTGGCATTGAAAAAAAAAAGATTCTTGTATTGACTGACTTAATATTGAGTCGATAGAGACCAAATTCAAACTTGTAGCACTTACCATCTCTGAAATCTGTTTGTTCATACGGACGGACAGACAGACAGACAGACAGACAGACAGACAGACGGACAGACGGACATGGCTATATCGACTCGGCTTGTGATGATGATCAAGAATATATATACTTTATGGGGTCTGCCACGCCTCCTTCTGCCTGTTACATACTTTTTTTTTGCACAAACCCAATATACTCTCTCTTGCAGAGAGTATGAAAAGGATAAAGTTTGAACATACAAGAAGTTGACACATTTGGTGAAGTTATAGGTACGTCTGGTGAAAGAATAGATTTGTCTAAATCCAAGGCTACTTCTGGATATCTCCCTTGAGACGTCGGTGAACATCCTGAACTAAGTTTTCCGATTTTGCTTTTCACTTAGAACAGTTCGGTTTGTAGGTATCTAGCAGCCCACAGCCGTAACAAAATACTCGTCGTGACTTCAGACAATCTTGGTAAGCGTAACCTAAATCGTCACAATTCCAAGATTTAAATTTTCTTCTTTATCTGCAAAGCACAAGTATTGTCTTCGTCTTCAGGATCTCGTTCTACAGAATCCTGCCGCTCCGTGACTTGGTGGACGACCTTCGTTATGCTTTTAGGGAACGTCTCACAAAATTTAGTCCGCGCACTACGTAAGAAATCCTCATGTCGATGACATTCCTTTCGCAAAATTGCTAACGTTGGAGTCTCTACATGAAGAAGTTCCAGTTTCAACTCCGATTTTAAATTATGTCTAACCTCTAAGATAATGTTATCTTCGGACATGGGTTCTCTAAGAGAATCGGCAATTGCAAGCATAGCGTCTAGAAAATCGTTAAAGGATTCTTTATTCCCTTGCTTACGGTGTCTCATTGCCTGATTTATGTCTCGATCAGTACGTTGATCCTGGTATCGCTCACGCAACTTTTTGCATAATTCATCCCAATTCCTGTGACCAACGCTTTTATGAACTCTCCAAAAGAAAGATAACGCAGATCCCGAAAATAGTAAATTCGCAAACTGGTACAACAAATCAAAATTGTTGTTAAAATATTGCGCTGTAAGGCAGTTAACTCGATATATAAAATCTTCTATCGGCAAATCATTGGGTGAACCAGAAAACTTCAACTTCCAGTTAGAAATAATGTTTGAGACTCGATCAGGTCGATTATTAGCAGAATCGTTGCTGATCCGATCTATTGAAGGACTACATCGACTATCCTCATAGCGTACTATAGCACCTCGGGGTTTACTCATCGTTTGTCCAGAATTACGCTTACCTATGCTCGCTGGATTTCCCGAAATTGGAGCGGGAGTGTATGTCTGTTTACATGTTGGACATATGGTATTATTTACAAACCATGTAGACAGACACGATGTGTGAAACTTATGCTTGCACAAAGTCTCCGTATAAACTATCTCCGAACTACTGTTGTTACAGATTGAACACACTGGTGGTTCGTCAGCAGCCCCAACTACAGCAGTAATGTCTTCTGTACTACGTCTAACAGCCATAATTCCACTTTTCAGATTATAACAAGTAGGAAAGGCTACAGTCGAGCTAGCCGACTGTAAAAGACCCCGTAATCATAGTATTTGCAACAAAACACTTTGAAACAATACAATCACTTTGTAATAGGGATGTAAGTCGTCAAGAAAATGCCGATATCGATATTATGATAGACGGACGTCTATCTTCCTAATACAAAAGTGGACGTCTAATTGCTGTTGATGGAGATATCACACTACAGTAACCTTTTCGTAAAGAATTCCTATGGTGACTCTGTATTGTTAAAATACCCAGCTCAGCAATTAAGTCAGATTCTGTCCTTTTATCCGAAAAGTGTCTAACAAGTGTATTTTTTATATCGTTCCAATTTAATTTTCCTCTTGTTTGATACAGTATTTCGTAGGCTTTCCCTTGCATTTTTTAGACCCCGTACTCAAAAATAGAGTATAGGGGTCTATTAAGTTTGTCTGAACCGAAATGTGCGTAACAGGCAGAAGGAGGCGTGGCCGACCCCATAAAGTATATATATTCTTGATCAGCATCAACAGCCGAGACGATATAGCCATGTCCGTCTGTCCGTCTGTTCGTCCATCTGTATGATCACCTGGATCTTTTAAACTACAAGAGCTAGAGCCACCAAATTTGGAATGAAAGTCCGTCTGCTTCGCGAGCAGATCAAGTTTACTTCAAATCTTTGCCAAGCCCCCTTACCGCCCCCGCAAATTGCAAAAAACAATTTTCACATCACCTTGAAAACTACAAGAGCTAGAGAGACCAAATTCACACATTGGGTGTATGGTACCAATATAACTATCCTCACCAAGTTTGATCCGGATCGGACAACTATAGCCTATAGCTCCCATAGAACAAATCGGTCATAAATAAAAAATTTGTATGAAGACATGTAATCTTAGTTCGGCGATTGCAACCAAACTCACACAGGATGTGGGTATAATTATTAAAAGTATCCTCAAAAAATTTGGTCCAAATCGGACAACCACATAACATATAAAACAAGAAAGAAAAGTACAGTCGAGCACGCCCGGCCGTAGAATACTCTCTGCATTTTATTCCCGATCATTTTAATAAAATCGATATCCGGGTATATCAATTGATCGTACTTGCAATAAAACACGTTGTAGCTCTTTTGTTTATTGTCCGATGTAGATGCAACTTTCAGGATAGTTTAATATATTTTGTCTTCAAATGAATGCAAAATAACAATACTGTACGATAAGAACATATGCATTAAAATCGGCATTGAAGTTTGCAAATTATTTTATTTCTTGTGGGAAAAGGGGGCGTGGCAATCCAAAATTTTTGATGACAATACAATTATGCCGTCTCTAGGAATCTGGGTACCAAAATTAGTGTTCCTAACTGCCATAGTTACTGAGATATTCGCCTAAAACATCAATTTTTTACGAGGTGTTTCTAGTTTTTTGCACATTGTGGGCGAACGGGGCGTGGCATCGAAAGAAAAAAGATTCTTGTATTGACTGACTTAATATCGAGTCGATGGAGACCAAATTCAAACTTGTAGCTCATACCATCTCTGAAATCTGTTTGTTCATACGGACAGACAGACAGACAGACGGACAGACAGACAGACAGACAGACAGACAGACAGACAAACGGACAGACGTACATGGCTATATCGACTCGGCTTGTGATGCTGATCAAGAATATATATACTTTATGGGGTCGGCCACGCCTCCTTCTGCCTGTTACATACTTTTTTTTTTGCACAAACCCAATTTACTCTCTTTCAGAGAGTATAATAAATGAATGAAAAATGCTGATTTTTTTGAATAAATTGTTTGTTTACACTTGCTTCCAATAAAAGATTTAACTCTACGTTTAGCTACTGAAACTTCAATAGGGAGCGTGGTCTAGGTAGTAGAGATGCGCGCTTCGTAAGTGTTGGTTAGCTCGGGGTCCCGGGATCGAATCCAGTCAGTGACAAATGCTATTTGTTTACTTTTTAAATTTTAATAATTTACATAAACTTCAATGCGGAGTGTGGTTTAAGTAGTAAAGATGCCTGATCTAATTCTTCGCACTTGTATGTGATCCCGGGATCATGGGTTCGAGCGCCGTCAGGGACATTTTATTAATTTTTGTTATATAACAAAACAAGAAAGAATGCTATAGTCGCCTCGCGACTTTAGGATACCCGTTACTCAGTTTAATTATATTATTAACAATATAATATATTATTAATAATATTAATAATATTACAATCGGTTAGGTAATCGACCCTATTGATTTTAATTCAGATGTCTTGAGAAACGCAGAAAATTTTCATACAAAATCATATTTACAGCGTATTTTTGACCGATCGTCCCTATGGGAGCTATACGATATAGTCGTCCGATTTGAATGAAACTTGGTCAACATATTTATATTATTGACAGATACAGATGCTTGGCCAATGCAAAAGTTATTCATATAAATTCATATTTGGAGCGTATTTTTGACCGATTGTCCCTATGGGAGCTATATGATATAGTTGTCCGATTTGGATCAAACTTAGTCAATATGTTTATATTATTGACAGATATATTCTGTGTAAGTTTCACTTCGATTGGTTGGCCAACGCAAAAGTTATTCATATAAATTCATATTTGGAGCGTATTTTTGACCGATTGTCCCTATGGGAGCTATATGATATAGTTGTCCGATTTGGATCAAACTTGGTCAGTATACGTAATCCCTAGACGTGTACTTTCTCAATTTGTCAATTTGGTTTAGATAGCATTACTAACAAAAAAGTTTTCTATACTAAAACATGCTATTTTTACCTGTTTTTACCTTTGTATGCACATAGAACGCCCTAAAGTGGGCGTGTCAAAAAACAAAAGCAAACTTGTACTGCTTGGGCATTTTATCTTTCGTTTGCGACCACTCGGGCCTTTCTAGCTCTTATAGTCTCTGAGATCCTTTTGTTCACACAGACGGACAGACGGACAGACGGACATGGCTATATCGACTCGGCTAGTCATGCTGATCAAGAATATATATACTTTATGGGGTCTGCCATGTCTCCTTCTCCCTGTTACATATATTGCAACGAATACAATATACCCTTTTACTCTACGAGTAACGGGTATAAAAATATTACATGTAAATGCAGATAGTCGAGCTTTTTCAAGAGAGGGGCGTGGTGCAGCTGTTAGGGCTCTGACGCGTGTGCGTGGAGTCCGAGGTTCGAATCCCTTCAGTGAATTATTTTGATTATTTTTTTTTTTTTTATTTCAATTTAAATTTAAAATAAAATTTAAATTTAATTTCAAATTGTAAAGCACGGCTTATTAGACCCCGTACTCTAAAAAGAGTATAGGGGTCTATTAGGTTTGTCTGAAGCGAAATGTGCGTAACAGGTAGAAGGAGGCTTTTCCGACCCCATAAAGTATATATATTCTTGATCAGCATCAACAGCCGAGACGATAACGCGATGTCCGTCTGTCCGTCTGTCTGTCTGTCTGTCTGTCCGTCCGTCTGTATGAACACCTGGATCTTCTAATCTACAAGAGCTAGAGACACCAAATTTGGAATGAAAGTCCGTCTGTAGTGTACGCAGTGCAAGTTTATTTCAAATTTTTGCCACGCCCCCCACCGCCCCCGCAAATTGTAAAAAACTATTTTCACATCACCATAACTTGAAAACGACTAGAGCTAGAGAGACCAAATTCACACAGTATGTGTATAGTACCATTATAACAATCCTCACCAAGTTTGTTCCGGATCGGACAACTATAGCCTATAGCTCCCATAGGACAAACCGGTCAAAAATAAAAAATTTGTATGAAGACATGTAGTGTTGGTTGAGCGATCGCAACCAAGCTCACAGAGGATGTGTGTATAATTATTAAAAGTATCCCCACCAAATTTGGTCCAAATCGGACAACAACAACATATAAAACAAATTAATCAAAAATGCTGAATTTTATGTACAAATTGTTTGTTTGCACTGCTTGCAATAGAAAAGTCTACGTTTACCTACACAAACTGCTGCAAGCAGTTTACTGTGTTAAACAAGCAATTATTGCATGTGAATGAAAATAATCCAACTGATTTATCAGCAGAGCGTGGTCTTATTGGTAGGGTCGCGGTTCATTATTTTGCAAATCCGCGTGGGTCCCAGGTTCGAGTCCAGCCAAAGTTAAATACAAATTTTTTAATTTTAACACAAATTGTAAAACTATTTTAAATAATAATAACGTTTATTTGTATTTAAAATGTATTTGCGTAACATGGTACGCTAAAAAAAAGTAATACGAAAGTCCAAAGCAATTCAGAAAACTCCCTTGCACGTACATACATTCATTAATGTGTATATACATACACATTCATACATACATGCATACATATTTTTGCTTATGCTTTGCACTTGTTCAACTGCTTTGAACTGCTTAACGTAGTTCAATTGAAGTAAGTTGTTCAGTTGATCGGCATTTAGCGCTCATTGGTACTTGTTCCGAACTGATTTTGGGACGCGCCAAAAATAAATTCTGTTACTATACAGATTCATAAAATGCTACTGAACGCAGATATTGTTTTAATTTTTACCATTTTGAATAAAAGATTTCAATTCTAATACATACTTATTTGTATAGTTGTTGTCTCTCATGATAACACATTTTAAAATGCACTCCCGCCTTATATTAAATGTCAATGAGAATAATCAACGCGATTTGGAAGTAGAGCGTGGACCAGTTGGTAGGGTTACGGTTCGTTCATTTGCAAATCGGCATGGGTCGCAGGTTCGAGTCCCAGTCAAAGTTAATATATAAATTTTCTATTTTAATTATAAGCACTATTTTAAAAAAAATTATATTTCTTTTATTTTAAAACCTGTTCCCAAAACATTGAATAATAAGAAGAAGTATTTCGATATTTAAAACATTTACATACTTATATAAATACGGCTTATTTTTAGACCCCGTACTCTAAAAAAAGAGTAGAGGGGTCTATTAAGTTTGTCTGAAGCGAAATGTGCGTAACAGGCAGAAGGAGGCGTGGCCGACCCCATAAAGTATATATATTCTTGATCAGCATCAACAGCCGAGTCGATATAGCGATGTCCGTCTGTCCGTCTGTCTGTCTGTCTGTCTGTCTGTCTGTCCGTCCGTATGAACACCTGGATCTTCTAAACTACAAGAGCTAGAGCAGCCAAATTTGGAATGAAAGTCCGTCTATATGTCAGGCAGGTTAAGTTTATTTCAAATTTTTGCCACGCCCCCTACCGCCCCCGCAAATTGTAAAAAACTATTTTCACATGACCATAACTTGAAAACGACTAGAGCTAGAGAGACCAAATTCACACATTATGTGTATGGTACCAATATAACTATCCTCACCAAGTTTGATCCGGATCGGACAACTATAGCCTATAGCTCCCATAGGACAAACCGGTCAAAAATAAAAAATTTGTATGAAGACGTGTAGTGTTGGTTGAGCGATCGCAACTAAACTCACAGAGGATGTGTGTATTATTATTAAAAATATCCTCACCAAATTTGGTCCAAATCGGACAACAATAACATATAAAACAAATTAATCAAAAATGCTGAATTTTATGAATAAATTGTTTGTTTACACTTGCTTGCAATAAAAGTCTTAACTCTACGTTTAGCTACTGCAACTTCAATAAGGGGAGTAGTCTAGGTAGTAGAGATGCGCGCTTCGTACTTGTTTGTTAGTCCGGGATCCCTGGTTCGAATCCAGTAAGTGACATTCTACTTATTTACTTTTTAAATTTTAATTATTTACATAAACTTCAAAGCGGAGTGTGGTCTAAGTAGTAAAGATGCCTGTTCTAATTCTTCGCACTTGTATGTTAGCCCGGGATCATGTGTTCGAGCGCCGTCAGGGACATTTTATTAATTTTTGTTATATAACAAAAAAATATTACATGTAAATGCAGATAGTCGAGCGCTTTTAAAGGAGGGGTGTGGTGCAGCTGTTAGGGCTCTGACGCGTGTGCGTGAAGTCTGAGGTTCGAGTCCCGTCAGTGAATTATTTTAATTATTGTTTTTTTAGACCCCGTACTCTAAAAAAGAGTATAGGGGTCTATTAGGTTTGTCTGAAGCGAAATGTGCGTAACAGGCAGAAGGGGCGTGGCCGACCCCATAAAGTATATATATTCTTGATCAGCATCAACAGCCGAGTCGATATAGCGATGTCCGTCTGTCCGTCTGTCTGTCTGTCTGTCTGTCTGTCTGTCTGTCTGTCTGTCTGTCTGTCCGTCCGTATGAACACCTGGATTTTCTAAACTACAAGAGCTAGAGCCACCAAATTTGGTATGAAAGTCCGTCTTATGTCAGGCAGGTTAAGTTTATTTCGAATTTTTGCCACGCCCCCCACCGCCCCCGCAAATTGTAAAAAACTATTTTCACATCACCATAACTTGAAAACGACTAGAGCTAGAGAGACCAAATTCACACAATATGTGTATAGTACCATTACCAAGTTTGGTCCGGATCGGACAACTATAGCCTATAGCTCCCATAGGACAAACCGGTCAAAAATAAAAAATTTGTATGAAGACACGTAATGTTAGTTGAGCGATCGCAACCAAACTCACAGAGGATGTGTGTATAATTATTAAAAATATCCCCACCAAATTTGGTCCAAATCGGACAACAACAACATATAAAACAAATTAATCAAAAATGCTGAATTTTATGTACAAATTGTTTGTTTGCACTGCTTGCAATAGAAAAGTCTACGTTTACCTACACAAACTGCTGCAAGCAGTGTACTGTGTTAAACAAGCAATTATTGCATGTGAATGAAAATAATCCAACTGATTTATCAGCAGAGCGTGGTCTTATTGGTAGGGTCGCGGTTCATTATTTTGCAAATCCGCGTGGGTCCCAGGTTCGAGTCCAGCCAAAGTTAAATACAAATTTTTTAATTTTAACACAAATTGTAAAACTATTTTAAATAATAATAACGTTTATTTGTATTTAAAATGTATTTGCGTAACATGGTACGCTAAAAAAAGTAATACGAAAGTCCAAAACAATTCAGAAAACTCCCTTGCACGTACATACATTTATTAATGTGTATATACATACACATTCATACATACATGCATACATATTTTTGCTTATGCTTTGCACTTGTTCAACTGCTTTGAACTGCTTAACGTAGTTCAATTGAAGTAAGTTGTTCAGTTGATCGGCATTTAGCGCTCATTGGTACTTGTTCCGAACTGATTTTGGGACGCGCCAAAAATAAATTCTGTTACTATACAGATTCATAAAATGCTACTGAACGCAGATATTGTTTTAATTTTTACCATTTTAAATAAAAGATTTCAATTCTAATACATACTTATTTGTATAGTTGTTGTCTCGCATGATAACACATTTTTAAAATGCACTCCCGCCTTATATTAAATGTCAATGAGAATAATCAACGCGATTTGGAAGTAGAGCGTGGACCAGTTGGTAGGGTTACGGTTCGTTCATTTGCAAATCGGCATGGGTCGCAGGTTCGAGTCCCAGTCAAAGTTAATATATAAATTTTCTATTTTAATTATAAGCACTATTTTAAAAAAATTATATTTCTTTTATTTTAAAACCTGTTCCCAAAACATTGAATAATAAGAAGAAGTATTTCGATATTTAAAACATTTACATACTTATATAAATACGGCTTATTTTTAAAATAAGCAAAGTGTAGTTGTGATGAAAACACTTATTTTTCTTTTCTTCGATTTTATTCTTATTATGCATATGCATATATCTTTTAATTTTAATTGTTCACAATCGATCTTGCTTGTATCTGCTCTTCTCTCAGACTGACTCTCTGTTCCCATTCTTCTTCTTCCTTCTCGTTCTGTTCTATCTGCTTGTACTCTTATACTTATACTTATACCCTAACAGCTGATTGAGTATGACCGTGTCATGCTTGGCCTACTACAACTCGGCCGTCCTGACCATTAAAGATCTCCTGATCTTACGAGATTACCACTACTGGTTTCTTAATATAATTTTCATTCTTATATTCTTAATAGGTAAAGATTTTGATTTTAACTTACATTTTACATTTATATTTACAAATATTATTCTTAGTATTTATATGATTTACTTATTTTTTCTTATATTTACAAATTTACTCATTGAGCTTTTCTAACCCAAGGTTTCATATTTTGCCCGCTCCATACTCCTTGGTAAGGGTTGCGTGAAAGCTGAAATCCTTCGACATCTTTGAGCAAAAATCTGTTATTTTTTAGTACTTTGTCAATTACATACGGTCCTTTATGTCTCGGTATCAGCTTTTTTGACGTTCCAACTGTGCTATCAAAGTTTTTCACCATCACATAGTCACCTTCCTGATATTCTGTTGGCTTTTTCTTTTTCTTGTTATAATATTCTTCATTGTACGCCTGTGACTGTTGCTGATTGATCTCTCCATTTTTTCTTATCTCTTCTAGATTGCAACTATCTTCTACTTCGTTTAGATCAGTTAATTTTTCCTTAAGATCGTCTAACACCTCCCCCCTTTGATCAGTACCAAAAAGCATCTTGCTCGGGTGTTCCCTAATACTTCTATGCAAGGTATTGTTTAAAGCGTGTTCTACACTTTCTATAACTTTATCCCAAAATATACCCTTGTCCGGCTGTGTCAACTTGGCAATCATTGGTCCTATACTTCGGTTAACCCTTTCCACTTGTCCGTTAGCCTGCGGCGAGCCTGTTGCTATTTTTACGTGCTGAATATTTTTTTCATTAACGAATGATTCGAATTCCGTGGAAGTAAAGCACGTGCCTCTGTCCGAAATTATGCATCTAGGCCTACTATAAGCTCTAAAATAATCGTTCAACGCTGTAATCACTTCTTTTGTGCTTGTTGTTTTTGTTGTATACAGTCTTACAAATTTCGTGAATCCATCAATAACTAAAAAATGTGTTTTTTTGATCTTCCTGCTTCTATTGGTCCGAAATGGTCAATATGAATAGTATGGAATGGTTTATTCCCTTTCGGAATACTATTTAAAAACCCTTCCCCTTTGCCGCTTTTTGGGGAGTATGCCACGCATCTTAAACAGTTTTCTATGTGCTTCACTACCTTTTCCTTGACCTTTGGAAACCAATAACTTTTGCTGATTGCATCAATCATTTTGTCTCGGCCTATGTGCCCTAACTCATCGTGGTACTTGTACAAAACATGATCCTCCATTTCTTTTGGGACATAAAACAGCACTCTTTTATCATTTGTCTTTTTTATACACTACTCCGTTTCTCATTTCAAAAAGCTTGTGTTCCGACTTTTCCAATAACAGTCTTATCTTTTCTATCTCAGCATCCTTAGCTTGACAAATGACAAGATTATCTTCAAAACTATTTGTTTGGATAACCATTATCTCGTTACATCTACTCAAAGCATCGACATGTTGCATTCTCTTTCCTGACCTATGCACTAACTCATAGTCATACTCCTGCAGTTCTAGCGCCCATCTTGCTATTCTGGGATTCAATTCTGTTCTATTAAGAGTGAGAGTCAGCGAATTACAGTCTGTAATTATTTTAAAATGTTTACCCTGTAAGTATATACGGAATCTGTGCAATGCATATATGATTGCCAACGTTTCCAATTCGAAGCTATGATATCTTGATTCTACTTCAGTAGTACGCTTAGAGAAGTAAAATACTGGATGCAGTTTTCCATCGCGTTTCTTTTGTAATAACACCGCCCCGAAACCTAGAGCACTTGCATCGCAGTGGAGTTCTGTGTCGTCCCTGTGATCGTATATCGATAAAATTGGCGATTGTATTAACTTTTCTTTAAGATTGAGAAAGCAATCAAACTTTTTTTTCCAAAGTTAAAAAGTCTATCTTTTTTTAAAAGGTCGTACAGTGGCTTTGCAATTAGTGAAAAATCTTTGATAAATCTGCGGAAATACGAACATAACCCTAAAAAGCTTTTTACCGAATGTGGGTTACTTGGCACTGGGAAATTCCTTACTGCTTCTAATCCCTTACCGTCGGCCGTAATGCCTTCTTTTGATATTAAATACCCAAGATATTTTATTTTTTCTTGTAAAAATTCACATTTGTCTAATCGTAATTCTAGCTTATTTTGTACTAGTCGCTTAAAAACTTCCTCTAAAGTTTCCATATGTTCCTCTATGTCTGAGCTAGCTACCATTATGTCGTCCATGTACACGATAACTTTGTTTTTTCTAATCATGTCTTCGAAAACTTTGTTTATAAATCTTTGGAAGACATGAGAAGCATTTTTTAATCCCATTGGCATCTTCAGAAACTCATATTGCCCAAGCGGCGTTGTAAACGCTGTGTACTTTACTGATTCTTCGTTTACAAACACGTGAAAGTATCCATTTTTTAAATCCAGTTTTGAATACACCGACTTGTTAACTAGTCTATCTAACAAATCATCAATTAACGGCAAGGGGTAGTTATCTTTAATCATAATCTTGTTCAATTTCCTAAAATCTATGCATAATCTGAGATCGCCTGTTTTCTTTTTTACTAATACTATCGGCGATGCATATTCTGATTCACTGGGTCTTATAATCCCTTCTTTCAAATAATCATCCAGCATTGTCTGTAATTTTTCTTTTTCAGAATATGCCAACCTTCGTGGTGAGCAACTAAACGGCTTAGACTTTTCTATATTCAAGTTCATTTCGCATCTAATTAACGGTTTATCCGGTCTTATAGCGTTAACGTAACTATTCGAGACCATTTTCTGAAATTTCAGTCTGGTTTTGTACTCAACTTTTTCATCAATTATATACTCTATTTTGTTTTGTTCTATTTCAGCGTAATATATTTTCAGCATATCTCTTTCGAAGTTCCCACTTGGCTGGTCCTTATCCAACTTACTTTCATTTTCTGCATTTTTAACATTTTCTAGTATTTTAGCCGTTTCAGATTGTTTTATCTCATCTATCCTTTTATGATCAATTATTTCTGAATTCATTTTCTTGCTCACAGCTTTAACTATCTCTTTAATATTTTCTTTGGCAATTACCGTCTTAGAATCCGTATTACAATCGTTTTTCTGTTCAAGAACATTTTTACGACCACTAATAGTTTTTCCATCACTAACAGTTTTGCCATCACTAACAGTTTCTCCATCACTAACAGTTTTATAATCACTAATAGTTTTTCCATCACTTACAGTTTCTACATCACTAACAATTTTGCCATCACTAACAGTTGCGTTTACTTTACCTCTCTGTTCATTAACAGTTTCGTTTGCTTTAACATAATTGTCGCACTCATTCTTTAAAATCCCGACATCTTCACTCATTCTAACATTGACATTGTTTGCATCTTCTACCTTTTCACTCAACTTGACATTAATGGTTGGTGCGTTTTGCGCATCTGTCTTGTCGTCTTTTTGCGTCTGGATTTCTTTACATGTATGGTCTATCGGTTTTTCAGCTTTCACCACCGTTACCATTTTCAGTGAACTTAAATCAATATTTAAATTGCAAGCGTCCAAAAAATCCCTCCCTAGAACTACAGCGTGGCTCATACATTCATTAGGAACAACGATTAAATGAAAATAAATTTTTAATGCATTTTTCATTACATAACATAATACTTTTCCAAATGTTTTGAGTTGACTTTGGTTCAACCCGAAAAAAGAATGTGTAACTTGATATAAATGGGCATCTTCTGGCCGATGACAAAGTTTGACTAATGATACTGGACTCCCCGAATCTATGAGGCACGCTGTAATTAACGGGTTATTAGGACTGTCTACAAAATTTATTTCTAATAGTCTTACATAATTGTTGGTTGTGGCCTTTACTTCCTTGCTCTCTGCGCCCTTTCTGAGTGGGCATTTGGCCACCCAATGATCCGTTGCGCCGCAAGCAAAGCATGAACCTGCTTCACGCTTTGGCTTCTTGCATTCCTTGTAAAGGTGTCCTCTGGAGTTACAGTTACGACAGCGTATGTCCATACGCCTATCCCCTTGTTGCATATTGTCCATCGCTGCTGTCAGACGCACTCCTCGAAATGCATGTACCATTTGCCTGGGATTAGGAAGTTTTGCAAACGCGCTTGGATGCGCATGCTTTTGTCAGGTATGCCTTCAATCACCTGATCTAACATCTCGTCTTCGTCGATGTGTATATTGCTTGCCAACGACAGCTTGTCCTCCAAGTATTCTGCAAACGTTTCTGCGACTTGCCATTTACGGGTCTCGAAGCGTCGACGCATCTCAGCTTTTGAAGTTTTGTCGCCAAACGTAGCTATCAGCTGTTCGCATAGTGTTGCGATCGGTTCTCTAATGCGAGATGGTTCTGCGTGGAGCCATTTTTGAGCGTTCGCTTTCATCTTGCAGATGAACAATAGCCGAGAATAAATAGTGTTTAAATTGTAAATCTCGGTTACATTTTCCAGCTGCACGATCCATTTCTTTGCACAAGACTCGCCGTTAAAGTCTGGCAACACTTCTTTTGCTAGAGTGAGCGAGACGGACGGTTTCTCGTCGATACGTGTAGCCGTCTCATTCAATCGCGCATCTATTTCGCCAGCTTCCACTCTTGGTATATTTTCTGTCCCTCTTCCGTTACTTTGTTGCAATGCTTCTATCCGTAAAAGACGCTGTAGCAACTGTTCTAGCAAAGCCACGCTGCTTTGGCGCGTGACGCCGCTTGCAACGTCTTCTTCATGGGCGCCTTCTAGATTGTCGGCGTCACTTTCTTGATTCGCCGAATTTGTCTCACTGCGTACCACACCAAGCGCTTGGGGTCCCTCGCTAGCGTTTTCTTCAGTAGCGTCCATACTGTGACGCCTCGTGCTATTTGCAGCCGCTTGTGAAATTGTCGGCGTGCCTTCGTTTTCCACGAGAAACTGCTCCAGAACTTGATCTTCTAATGGAGGCTCCAGTCCTCGAGTTTCGACGTGAACAGCATTTAAACGAATTGCCAGCTCGGTCTTCGTGCCAGTTGTTGGCATGTTCAACGCAGACAGCCACCGTTTTAGTTGGTCGGTTGAAAAAAGTTCAGGATTTATTGTGTTGTCCATTATCCCACTTCTGAGATTGTAGTTGTGATGAAAACACTTATTTTTCTTTTCTTCGATTTTATTCTTATTATGCATATGCATATATCTTTTAATTTTAATTGTTCACAATCGATCTTGCTTGTATCTGCTCTTCTCTCAGACTGACTCTCTGTTCCCATTCTTCTTCTTCCTTCTCGTTCTGTTCTATCTGCTTGTACTCTTATACTTATACTTATACCCTAACAGCTGATTGAGTATGACCGTGTCATGCTTGGCCTACTACAAAAGTAAGGAAATTGTGCATTTAATTGTGTATATAATTACATACATTTTTATATAAATATGTATGTATACAAAATGTGAATAACTCCGTTTTTCTTCTTTTTCGTATGGAAAATGCGCACTTCCGTGAGTACGGGGTCTTTAACAGTCGGCTCGCTCGACTGTAGCCTTTCTTACTTGTTTTTAAAATAAGCAAAGTAAGGAAATTGTCCATTTAATTGTGTATATATTTACATACATTTTTATATAAATATGTATGTATACAAAATGTGAATAACTCCGTTTTTCTTCTTTTTCGTATGGAAAATGCGCACTTCCGTGAGTACGGGGTCTTTTATAGTCGGTTCGCTCGACTGTATCCTTTCTTACTTGTTTTTTCTTATTTCTCTTAAAATAAATAATCCTTTCGGAGTTTGCTCTGAACCTTTTATAAACAATAGTATTTCTTCAAAATTTTATAATAAATTCTCCTGATTTTTGTGAATTTTCTTCATAAGTTGTCATTGTTTTTATACTCTCTGCAAGAGAGAGTATATTGTGTTTGTGAAAAGTATGTAACAGGCAGAAGGAGGCGTGGCAGACCCCATAAAGTATATATATTCTTGATCAGCATCACAAGCCGAGTCGATATAGCTATGTCCGTCTGTCCGTCTGTCTGTCTGTCTGTCTGTCTGTCCGTCTGTCCGTATGAACAAACAGATTTCAGAGATGGTAAGAGCTACAAGTTTGAATTTGGTCTCTATCGACTCGATATTAAGTCAGTCAATACAAGAATCTTTTTTTTTCGATGCCACGCCCGGTTCGCCCACAATGTGCAAAAAACTGGAAACACCTCGTAAAAATTTAAAGTTTTAGGCGAATATCTCAGTAACTATGGCACTTAGGAACACCAATATCGGTACCCAGGTTCCTAGAAACGGCATAATTGTATTGTCATCAAAAATTTTGGACTGCCACGCCCCCTTTTCCCACAAAAAATAAAATAATTTGCAAACTTCAATGCCGATTTTAAGGCATATGTTCTTATCGTACAGTATTGTTATTTAGCATTCATTTGAAGACAAAATATATTAAACTATCCTGAAAGTTGCAGATAAATCGGACAATAAACAAAAGAGCTACACATGTAAGAAAGTTGATAATTGAACGCAATGCCAATGCATGTGTGCAAGCGAGATAGAAACATACAAACATGTGAGCGAACGTTTTCGCTGCTTTCTAGCGGCAGCGCTGCCCGCGAATGCTGGCCGTCCCAACCAATTGTGTATGTATAACATATACACACATACTAATGTGCGTGCATACATATAATGTCAAATGTATATGTGTGTGTATACATACAAACAGATGTTTTTGTTTCAAAGTGTTTTGTTGCAAGTATCAATTGATATACTTGGATTTTATTAAATGATCAGGAATAAATTGCAGAGAGTATTCTACGGTCCGGCGTGCTCGACTGTACATTTCTTTCTTGTTATTACATCAGAGATTTAGAAGCTACCTGTTATACTTTGTTTATTTGAATTGGGTTCTTGACCCGGTGGTATATCTTCATCCAATGACATATTAAAAATCAGAGATTCTTTCCAAACTGCTTCTTACTTCAAATTAGATTTTACTTATTTGTTCTCGGTGTTGGTGGTAAAGTAGGGTAGAGAAGTACGGGATATGTTGTGTTTGTATGACATCTCTCCACTTGTAATGTGACGATGAATGTGGGTTGTGATTTGTAGTTGTTGCGTTTTCGAAATTTTTATCTTCTTCCTTTCGTTTTCCATGTTCTGCGAAGAATTTTATTGTTATAATTTGTTTCACATAAGTATTGTTATACTCTCTGCAAGAGAGAGTATATTGGGTTTGTGAAAAAAAAAAGTATGTAACAGGCAGAAGGAGGCGTGGCCGACCCCATAAAGTATATATATTCTTGATCAGCATCACAAGCCGAGTCGATATAGCCATGTCCGTCTGTCTGTCTGTCTGTCCGTCTGTCCGTATGAACAAACAGATTTCAGAGATGGTAGCAGCTACAAGTTTGAATTTAGTCACAATCGACTCGATATTAAGTCAGTCAATACAAGAGTCTTTTTTTTTTTTTTCGATGCCACGCCCCATTCGCCCACAATTAGCAAAAAACTAGACACACCTCGGAAAAAATTGATGTTTTGGGCGAATATCTCAGTAACTGTGGCACATAGGAACACCAATTTTCGTATGTATGTTCCTTGAGACGGCATAAATGCATTGTCATTCAAAATTTTGAACTGCCATGCCCCCTTTTCCTACAAGAAATAACATAACTTTCAAACTTCGATGCCGATTTTAAGGCATATGTTCTTATCGTACAGTATTGTTATTTCACATTCGTTTGAAGACAAAGCATATCAAACTATCCTGAAAGTTGCATATAAATCGGACTATAAAAAAAAGAGCTAGACACGTAACAAAGTTTATAATTTAACGCCATTTCACTGCATGTGTGCAAGCGAGACAGAAATATACAAACATGTGAGCGAACGTTTTCGCTGCTTGCGTAGCTTAGCGGTAGCGCTGCTCCCGAATGCTGGCTGTGCCAACCAATTGTGTATGTATTACATATACACGCATACATATGTGCGTGCACACTTATAATGTCAAATGTATATGTGTGTGCATATGTACATAGAATCAGATGTTTTTGTTTCAGCGTGTTTTGTTGCAAGTATCAACTGATATAATTGGATACCGATTTTATTAAATGATCGGGAATAAGTTGCAGAGAGTATTCTACGGTCGGGCGTGCTCGACTGTACTTTTCTTTCTTGTTAAATTGTATTTTTCATAATTCGGATGAATAGGAAATGGAGCTGTGCATAACTTGCGCTTAATTTCTTTTCGATCGTTAACCCTTAACGCCTAACAGGAGGGTTGGTTTGTATCGTACCTTCGCCAACAACATATCCCAGATAATCGACTTTGCTAAGCCCAAATTGACTTCTTTACATTTATTGTAAGTCCAGCTTTCCGTAATCGTGCTGAAACCGTAGCCAGATGTTCTAAGTGCTCCTCAAAACTGGAAGACATAGCTAATAGATCATCTAAATATACAAATACATGGGATGAAGTTCCAGTTTAAACTCCGATTTTAAATTTTGTCTAACCTCTAAGATAATGTTATCTTCGGACATGGGTTCTCTAAGAGAATCGGCAATTGCAAGCATAGCGTCTAGAAAATCGTTAAAGGATTCTTTATTCCCTTGCTTACGGTGTCTCATTGCCTGATTTATGTCTCGATCAGTACGTTGATCCTGGTATCGCTCACGCAACTTTTTGCATAATTCATCCCAATTCCTGTGACCAACGCTTTTATGAACTCTCCAAAAGAAAGATAACGCAGATCCCGAAAATAGTAAATTCGCAAACTGGTACAACAAATCAAAATTGTTGTTAAAATATTGCGCTGTAAGGCAGTTAACTCGATATATAAAATCTTCTATCGGCAAATCATTGGGTGAACCAGAAAACTTCAACTTCCAGTTAGAAATAATGTTTGAGACTCGATCAGGTCGATTATTAGCAGAATCGTTGCTGATCCGATCTATTGAAGGACTACATCGACTATCCTCATAGCGTACTACCGATACTCTGGGGGGTATCTCATTCTCCCATTCAAACTGTGACTCTTCATGCGACTCTCTTTGCAAGCCTGCTAGATTAAAATCACGTATCGCCGAAGTGATCTGGTCAGAAACGGCCGCGTACATCTCCGTTCTGTGACTCGCTAAGGAACTAGCTAGCAAACGTTGAATTCGATCTTCTAAATTATCTGAAACACTTCTACCGGAATCACTTCTGGGTGGGTCATAAGTTGCTTGATGACTGTTTTGGAAACTTCGATGTTGTGCCCTGGTTGTTGGACGAGATTTGGGAATAGTTCCTGCAGGATTACTGTTTGATGCACCTCGGGGTTTACTCATCGTTTGTCCAGAATTACGCTTACCTATGCTCGCTGAATTTCCCGAAATTGGAGCGGGAGTGTATGTCTGTTTACATGTTGGACATATGGTATTATTTACAAACCATGTAGACAGACACGATGTGTGAAACTTATGCTTGCACAAAGTCTCCGTATAAACTATCTCCGAACTACTGTTGTTACAGATTGAACACACTGGTGGTTCGTCAGCAGCGCCAAATACAGCAGTAATGTCTTCTGTACTACGTCTAACAGCCATAATTCCACTTTTCAGATTATAACAAGTAGGAAAGGCTACACTCGAGCTAGCCGACTGTAAAAGACCCCGTACTCATAGTATTTGCAACAAAACACTTTGAAACAATACAATCAATTTGTAATAGGGATGTAAGTCGTCAAGAAAATGCCGATATCGATATTAATTAAAATATCACATAAAATCGCATATGGCGTTCAATATCGATATTATCAACAACTGAAATCAAATACGATATCGACATAATGACCAATTATCGCGTTCAATATTATATCGCAATTATAATTACTATCGTATTGAATATCGATATATGATTTATCGTATCGTATGCATACATGTGCGTGCATCGTCCGCGAGCAGCGCTGTCGCTACACAAGCAGCGTAAACGTTTGCTCCCATGTTTTGTATGTTTCTGTCTCGCTTGCACACATGCATTGTCATGGCGTGAAATTGTAAACTTTGTTACTTAGCTTTTTTGTTTATTGTGCGATTTGTATGCAACTTTCAGGATAGTTTGTGATACTCTGTCTCCAAACACATTTTAAATTACAAAACCGTACGATGGGTGAAAATCCCTTAAAAATGGCATTTAAGTTTGAAAATTATTTCATTCGTGTGGGAAAACGGTTCAAAAATTTTAATAACAATGCATTTATGCTATCTTTAGCAATCTGCACACCAAAAATGGTATTTCTAAGTTCTATAGTTACTGAGATATTCGCTTAAAGCATCAATTTTTTCCTAGGTGATGATAGTTTTTTACAATTTGCGGGGGCGGTAAGTGGCGTGGCAAAGATTTGAAATAAACTTGATCTGCCTGACATAAAGACAAACTTTCTTTCTAAACTGGCTCTAGCTTTTGTAGTTGAAAAGATCCAGGTGTTCATACGGACAGACGGACATTGTTATATCGTCTCGGCTGTTGATGCTGATCAAGAATATATATACTTCATGGGGTCGGCCACGCCTCCTTCTGCCTGTTACGAACATTTCGCTTCAGACAAACCTAATAGACCCCTCTACTCTTTTTTAGAGTACGGGGTCTAAAAAGGTTTTTGTATATAGAATTTAGAGGTAATTTATCTAAACAGATTTGTTATGCCCTATTCAAAGGTATTTAAAATAAAACGATAAGAGATAAGCGCTTAAAGATAAGGTATTGAATTAAATCTGGGACTTATCCTTTAATAAAATGTTGCATTGAGAATTTAAAGATTTGTCATTCTGAGTTCTGTATTTAAACAGAATCTACTACAAAGTTTGAAAAAATGAACTCGGAAAAGAGGAGCTTGTCGGAAAGATCCATCAAGAGCAATCTCATTTTCCTTACTTGTAAGCTAAAATTTAAACGAACAGTTAAGAACTCTAACGCCTTGTATGGACTAACATTCCATCAATACTAAAAATCCAAAGCAAATAGAAATCCTAATAATATTTCATTTGGACACTAACTGGAAAGTTAGTTAGAATTTAACCAAATGTATCATTAATGGTCAGGGTCCGCGAAAACTAACAGAATCCCTGCAATTCCTTATAATGAAGCGTTTGTTCTGAATTAATACAAATTTTGATGGTGGTTACAGAAGGAGAGTGGGGGCTGGGGGAGGTAAAATGGGAAGCTTGGGCTAAACGGAAGGGAATGTTACTTTTCTGGTTTTTCGGACCCACGTCCTGAGATACTTGAATTTTCAGCTAAAAAGAAAACTCTAGCTGTAACACTCTTCGAGCCGCACGTTGGGCGCCATATCATTATGTAATAAATACATGAAGTGTGCAGCAGACTGGAGGCGTACTCTGCCTACGGGGTCGACTAAAGCTCAGGGAAAGTGGGGTGGATACTTTGCCACCTAATAAGCTGCTGTGCCACATAACAAATATTGTAGACAGAGTTGAATAAGGAAAACGAGGTAACCATATAATGAACAGAACAACGGCCAGAATGACAATCTTGAGAGAAGAACTGTGATGTTGATGTTCTTCTTCTTTACCCTCCCAACCTGTAAAGACTTTAAAGTTACATGCCTTTACCCTAATGTCAATGCAACAATATTTATCTCAGTTGCCCATTAAACAGAATATTTTAATTCATTACGATTTTTGGAAATTACAATCGGTTTAATACTCATTTTAAAAAAGAGGCTGTCCTTACAAAATTTAGTTGAGATCAGCTTATTGTCGACATTACAAGTTTTTAAAGCATGCATGATTTATAAATTAAATCGCAAAAACGTAATACAATATATGTTTGCTTTTGATTAATTTTAGCTAGGTATGTATATTATCTTTCTTACTTTCAATCAATTTCCTTTCAAATAGTTGTTATATAATTTATTATTGTTGAAAATAAGCAAAAGTAACATACAAAATATATTGTATGGAATTATCGATATATCGATAATGTAAAGTGGCCACATATAAGTGTGTATACATTGGCGATGATTATCGCTGTTCATTCTTCTTATAATTCTGTTTCTGGTGACGAGCGCGTGCGGATCAGTTGAATTTAAAGTGAAGTATAAAATTGTCTTTGTGTATTTATTGGGTTGGTCTGGCTCATGCTTAATTGCATGTGATAATTTATATTTTTCAATAGGTTATGGGCCCAGACACAAATGCCACTAAGTTATACAAAAGAAAAATATATATGTATGTAAACATATATATAAAGTTTAATAAAAGTGAAAGATTGGAGTGAGAGTGATTTTGAGGCTTTGCTTGGCAAAAGGTAGACTAAATTAATAATAAAACGTATTGCCAACAAGCAAAAACCAATAAGTAAATCATTTAAGTATGTATATAATATACATACACATGTAAGTAAATCTTCTGTGTAAGTGTCGCCGTTGCCGAATTTTGTTGTGCCAAAAAGAGACGAAATTCCTAGAAACGCATACATTGCAACACCAACAGACGCCACGCGACCAACAGACGCGCGCCTAACTGACGCCAGGCATACAATTTACGCCACGCTTGTATGTATAACTATTGACGGTCAGAATTTCACAACTGATGAAATTAACGAATTCGCCGCAGAAATTTTGTGTATATTTGAAGAAAATAGGAAGTGAGGTAAAAAGAAAGAAACAGAAAATGGATAAAGGAAAACGTAACATAAAACCATTCACTGGAGACAAATACTCTATTTGGAAATTTAGAGTTAGGGCTTTATTAGAAGAACAAGATTTATTAAAAGTGATAGATGAGCCACAATTAAACAGCACAGATGAAACTAATAAAGCAGAAAGAAACGCGAAAAGCATTATTATAGAATACTTAAGTGATTCATTTTTAGGTTTTGCGAATTCTGGGAATTCGGCAAAACAGATTTTCGCGAATTTGGATGCAATCTATGAGCGAAAAAGCTTAGCGTCGCAGCTATCACTACGAAAGAAATTACTATCGTTAAAGTTAAAAGGTGATACCCCGCTGCTAAATCATTTTAATCTCTTTGATGATCTCATCACTGAACTCATTGCATCAGGTGGCAAATTAGATGAAATGGATAAAGTTTCTCATTTGCTTTTAAGTTTACCGTCAAATTATAACGGAGTCATTACCGCAATAGAGACTCTTTCAGAGGATAATCTCACATTAGCATTTGTTAAAACACGGCTTCTAGATCAAGAAATAAAATTAAGAGGTGTTAATAAAGACACAAGTGCCAAAGTGTTGCAATCTATTGGAAACAAGCAGCAAAAAGGGAATAAGTTTCAGTTTAAACAAAAATTCAAAAAAAAATTCCAATAAGCCATTTAATAACAATAAAAACTGGGCAAATGTTAAATGTTTTCATTGTGGAAAATTGGGACATTTGAAAAAGGATTGTTATGTTTTAAAGAAGCAGACAGGCAATCAAAATGTTATTGAGAATAGTGGAAAAGAAAAACAGGCTCAAATAGCTATAACAGCACAGTCCGATCGTGGTTTTGCCTTTATGATTAGAAGTCAGTGTCATAGCACAAATTCAAATGAGGTAGCATTTATAATTGACTCTGGCGCCTCAGACCATCTAATAAATGACATTGGACTGTTTGCGGAATTTGAATACTTGCGTTCAAAAGTTTCAATAGAAATCGCAAAACGTGGCCAATGTATTCATGCTACGGCTAAAGGAGAAGTTCATCTCAGCTGCTCTGGAAATGAAATATCGCTGAAGGATGTGCTGTACAGCAAGGAAATTCCACACAACTTGCTGTCGGTGAAGAAGATGCAGGATGCTGGACTGACGATTGAATTTAATCCTGGAGGCATAAAGGTCACCAAAGATGGTAACATGGTATTTGAAGGAAACTGTGAGTATAATGTGCCAATCATAAAATTTAATATGAGAAGTAAATTATTCAGTTTAAATAAATCAAAAAGTGCAGAGTATCGCTTGTGGCATGAAAGATTGGGCCATATGAGTGCTGGAAAGTTTCTAGAAATAAAACGTAATAATTTGTTTGAAGACATAAATATTTTGAATTGCATTGAACTAAACGACGAGTTATGCGAGGCTTGTATAAAAGGAAAACAGTCAAGACTAAAATTTGAAAAATGTAAAAATAAGCAACATGTTCAGAGACCACTGTTTGTGGTTCATTCTGATGTTTGTGGTCCGATCACACCTACAACAGTTGATAACAAAAATTATTATGTTGTTTTTATTGACCAGTTCACACATTACTGTGTGACATATTTAATAACATACAAGTTTGATGTATTCTTTTGTTTCAAAGATTTTATAGCCAAGAGTGAGGCTCATTTCAACCTCAAAATAGTAAATTTGTATATCGACAATGGTCGAGAGTATCTTTCTAATGAAATGCGTGAGTTTTGTGTCGAAAAAGGCATCAGTTATCATTTAACAGTTCCTCATACTCCACAATTGAATGGTGTTTCAGAGCGGATGATTAGAACAATCACCGAGAAGGCTCGTTCAATGATAAATTGTGCAAAAACTTAGTAAACAGTTTTGGGGAGAAGCTGTTCTGACAGCAACATATCTGATTAACAGATCTCCAAGTCGAGCACTGAAAGAAATAAGGAAAACTCCTTATGAGATGTGGCATGGTAGAAAGCCACTTCTAAAATATCTGAAAATATTTGGCTCGACAGTATATGCACTTAATCTAGTGCGAAAAAGAAAATTTGACGATAAATCAATTAAAGGTATACTGATCGGTTATGAGCCAAATGGATATAAATTGTGGAATATGGAGACAAGGAAGTTTATGATAGCGAGGGATGTTGTGGTGGATGAAGCAAGTGTGCTTCATGATGTACATGGTAGACCCTCTCAAATCGAATTTAATGATGTAAATCAAAGTAAGGTATCTTCAATGGTAGAAGATGGAGAGATGGGTGCTTCCTTAATGGAAGGTGAAGGTGTTCCTTCAATATATGAGGAACAACCTCTTGAAAAAATATTATTGTACATGGTAAAGACTCTCAAATTGAAATTGATTGTGTTAATCAAAGTAAGGAATCTTCAATTGTAGAAGATGGAGAGTTGGCTGCTTCCTTAATGGAAGAGCAAGGTGTTCTTTCAATATCTGAGGAACAACCTTTTGAAAATTCCACAAATCTCGAGAGTGCCGATCCAGTTGAGACTGGTGGTAAATTAAAAAGGGACACAGTTGAAAAAGAAATAAGACGCAGTGAAAGAATTAAAGATAAACCAAAACTATCATACAGATTTTTAGAAAGATGTCTCATGAATACCCAAATTTGTTTGAACAACATACCAAATACATTTGATGAGATTGAGTTTCGTGAAGATCGAATTCAATGGGAAAATGCCATAGAAGATGAGCTGAAATCTCATTTTCAAAATAATACTTGGTGCATAGTTCCAAAGCCTAAAAACAAAAACATTGTAGATTGTAAATGGGTTTTTAGTATCAAACAAGATGAGTTTGGTAACTTAGTAAAATATAAAGCAAGACTTGTAGCACGAGGGTTTACTCAAGAGTATATGACCGATTATGAGGAGACGTTTGCACCAGTTGCATGAATCTCAAGTTTTAGGTTCCTCTTAGCCATCTCAAATCAATATGATTTACAAGTACATCACATGGATGTCAAAACAGCATTTTTAAATGGAATTTTAAAAGATGAAATTTACATGACGGTTCCAAAAGGTTTGAATCTTGAAAATGAAAATAAAGTATGCAAGCTAAATAAAGCCATTTATGGTCTTAAGCAAGCTGCAAGATGTTGGTTCGAAGTTTTTGAACACGTGTTAAAAGAAATTGGATTTGAGAACTTAGGAGTTGACCGTTGTATTTACATTTTGAATAAAGGAGACATTTCTAAAAACATTTATATATTACTATATGTCGATGACGTAGTTATTGCTACTCATGAATTTGATACAATGTCTTATTTAAAATCCTACTTACTGAGTAAATTTCAAATGACTGACTTACAGGAAATACGTTTCTTTATTGGTATAAAAGTTGACAGGAAAAATGGTCTGCTAAGTCTGAGCCAATCGGCATACATTAACAATGTGTTGCAAAAGTTTAATATGGAAGATTGTAATGCAGTAAGTACGCCTCTGCCAAGTAAACTTAATTATGAGGCTTTACAATCGGAGGAATCATATGATGCACCTTGTAGGAACTTGATTGGATGTTTGATGTATATCATGCTGTGTACGCGTCCTGATTTAAGTACATCAATAAGCATTTTAAGTCGATACACAAATAATAACAACAAGGAATTATGGCAATGTCTTAAACGTGTTCTAAGATATTTCAAAGGCACTGTAAATTTGAAATTGACATTTAAGAAATCTATAAACGTTGATAGTATTCTAAAGGGGTATGTTGATTCTGATTGGGCTGGAAATGAGACAGATAGAAGAAGTACAACTGGATTTGTATTTAAAATGTTTGGAAACTGTTCAGTTTCATGGAATACTATGAAACAAAAATCTGTTGCTGCTTCATCTACTGAAGCGGAGTACATGGCCTTATTTGAAGGTGTTAGAGAAGCATTATGGCTGAAATCGTTAATTAATGAAATCAAACTAGAATTAAAAGGTCCAATTGATATTTATGAAGACAATCAAGGTTGTATTAGCATTGCTAATAATCCTACATGCCACAAGAGAACAAAGCACATTGATATTTAATACCATTTTACTAGAGAACAAATTGAACAGAAATTTAAATGTCTAAAGTGTATTTCCACAGATAACCAATTGGCTGACATATTGACGAAACCGTTGCCAGCAATACGGTTCACATCTTTGAGAGAGCAACTAGGACTCTCTGAACAATGAAGACACATTGGTTTGATTAATGCAGCACAATGAAAGCTGGACTAATTTTTATATATACATGAAATTAAAAGAAAAGTGGAATCAATTTGGATTGAATTAATATTTAAATTTTTCATTTGAATACAATTTTAAAAAGATTTAAAATGAAAATGTACATATTATTATTTAAAACTAAAATTTGAAATTTAATGAATTTGAAAAAATAAGTTAATTGTTTATCAATATAAAAATTTTGTGAAAAGAATGAATTTGAGTTGAATTAGAATTGAATTCCATCCAAAATGAATTAAAATGAACATGTATATATATTTTTGTTTAAAACGTAAATCTAAAAGGATAAGAAATTTAATGAATCAGAAAATCAAATTTATTGTTCATTAAGAATTAATAATTGTTTTGAATTGATCCGAAAGCGGTTTTACTGGGTTTCCCGTTTTCCTAGAGCGAATGCTGGATCAAGAATATCCCCAGAAGTAATAAAGAAAAGATAAGCGCAAACTCGTCAATCAGAATATGTATCATTAATGTTTTTGATATTTGTGAATGTAACTTTTGAGGTGGCGTGTTGAAAATAAGCAAAAGTAACATACAAAATATATTGTATGGAATTATCGATATATCGATAATGTAATGTGGCCACATATAAGTGTGTATACATTGGCGATGATTATCGCTGTTCATTCTTCTTATAATTCTGTTTCTGGTGACGAGCGCGTGCGGATCAGTTGAATTTAAAGTGAAGTATAAAATTGTCTTTGTGTATTTATTGGGTTGGTCTGGCTCATGCTTAATTGCATGTGATAATTTATATTTTCAATAATTATTTTAACTCACTCATTTGTGATGTGGCTTAGCCAGTTTTACATACGTGATTACAGCTGCTTTTACTCCATTGCAGTCGACAGGCCTGAAGACGAACGATGTGCTGTTTGAACTTCAAATGGATTAGAATATATTTATATAACAACTAATGTTCATGTTATTATACATACCATACCAAAATTTGTTTTTCTTACCTAACCATAAAATTAACTTTAATTATTTAAATCGATAGGAATTTATTACTATTATTTGTGATAGAGCATTTCTTTTTAAAATCCTTTCAAATCTTCAGATATGCGATTGGAACATTGGCTTCAATTTAACTTGCGCGTAGACGAGCAAAAAGGGTCAGAAAGCTGACAAAATTAATTAATTTTTACTGTACATATTACATTTTATTGCCTTGGTCGCATTAGCTTCTTGCGTCGGCTTAATTCACCAAAGAAAATTGAAGAAAATATATTAAAAGAAAACTGCAAACGTTTTTTTTTTGTTTTTGCTCCGCGCACTGTGGTAGCGCTGGCAGGAGGATTTTAAACAACGAACGGGGTTATTACTCTGTTAACGCCAACATGGCGTCAGCATTATCCGCAACGTGGTTGCTCTAGCGATCAAGCAAAAGTAGTCCGAAGCAGGTTGTTATGTGCGGTCTATGTGGGTCTCAAACGATGCGTAGAGCGTCGTTGGCCGCGTGTACGATGGCCGCAAACAATGTTCGCACACAGTTCGTAGTCAATACGACGATACTTCAGATGTGCGCCGTGGTGGCATCAAACATGTGCCCTTAGCACCTATTCCTTGTCTTCTTCCAGGGAAATACACTCCAAAAACTACACGAAAAGACGCTAATAAGACACAAGCCTATAAGTGTAAAAACACATACCTTGTTTTGGGCTTGGCCTTTATGAATTCACTAAATAAGTGCACTCAGGCACGGCGCACAATTTTTCTGCTTTTTTAGTGCAATAAAAGAAAACAAATTGATGAAAATATGCTCGATGGCAAAAAAATAATTTTCCACTTAATCACTTGATGCGACTGGTTTGGTTAATTGTCAAACGGGAAATAGGCCCAAAGGTGATTTGCAAGCATTATCGATTAATCGCATACATGGTTGAGTCCTGCCATCGATCGATAATTAACAGTGCTTGAACATAACAGCTGTTGCTATCGTGAAACAGTCGCATCCAAAATAATGCATACAAAACTTTTATGTGTTGCATATGTTAGGGCGCACCCCTACAATGTATATAGTGACATATAAAGACACATATGTACCCATACATTACGCCTAGAACGCACTTTTCACTTTAATTACACATTTCTCTCCCACAGATTTAAACCAAACATTATAAAATAATCAAATGGTGACAATAACAATTCTGGCTTCCCACGAGCTTATTAAATATCATAAACAATTCACCAGAATCGCTATTTCCACCATTGGGGTTGAAACTGATGAAGTTGCACAAATCCTGGCCGACAGAATTCTCTTAAAGCTCAATCTCTTAAAGATCGAGAGCGCCTTTATTTACATAAGAGCCAAAAGCTCCAAAAGTCTAAAGTCCAATTAATAAAAGCTCCAAGCTGAGGTTTGCTAAACGTCTCCAGAACATAGCATAAGTTAGTTTAGATTTGTATCTGTACTCCGTAGTATCGTGTTGTGAAATAAAATTATATTTTTTTAAGTAACCGATCTTCGAACTACGTTATTATATATATGTAATATGTGAATTGAAATAGATGTTTAGTCTTCGTGTTTCTTACTTTAAATTAGATTTTACTTATTTGTTCTCGGTGTTGGTGGTAAAGTAGTGAAGAAAAGTATGGGATATGTTGTGTTTGTATGACATCTCTCCACTTCTAATGTGACGATGAATATGGGTTGTGATTTGTAGTTCTTGCGTTTCGTAATTTTTCGTTTTCCTTGTTCTGCGAAAAATATTATTGTTATAATTTTTTTCACATAAGTATTGTTAAATTGTCTTTTAGTTCTGTTTTATAACTGTGCTGAAGCTAGGTATGATTCTTGCGCGTTGCAGTTATCGCGCCTAAGGGCGGACAAACATCAGTTGTGTTTTACACGTATGTATGCACATTTTGTTTTTGTACAATACATGGATAAACACACACATTTGTTCTTACTTACTTGTATATAGTACGGTATTTGAAATTTGTATTATTTTTAGACCCCGTACTCTAAAAATGAGTATAGGGGTCTATTAAGTTTGTCTGAAGCGAAATGTGCGTAACAGGCAGAAGAAGGCGTAGTCGACCCCATAAAGTGTATATATTCTTGATCAGCATAAACAGCCGAGACGATTTAGCAATGTCCGCATTGAAGGAGGCGTCTTCGACCCTATAAAGTATATATATTCTTGATCAGCATCAACAGGCGAGTCGATATAGCTATGTCCGTCTGTTTCTATGTGAACTACTCCCTCAGTTTTAAAGCTATCTTGATGAAACTTGGCCGGATCGGATGACTATATCATATAGCTCCCATAGGAACAATCGGTTGAAAAAAAATTTTTTTGAGCTATTTCAACCAAATTAAGCCTATATGCATTTAGTACCAAATCCCATGTGCAAAACCAAATTTCATTCGAATCGGATTACTTTATCATATAGCTGTAATAGGAGCAATCGGTTGAAAATGACGGAAATGTTAGTAAGATAATATTCAGTGTCGATTAAGCGATTTCAACCAAACTCACGCCATAAGCATTTGCTATCATTCCCCAGCTGTTGACCAACTTTATTCAGATCAAACCACTATATCATATAGCTGCCATAGGAACAATCGGTTCAAAGGCTTAGTATGAAAATTTTAATGTCTATTGAGCGATTTCAACCAAATTCACGCAGTACACATAAGCTATCATTCCCTATATGCTGACCAAATTTCATCCGAATCGGACTACTATATCATATAGCTGCCATAGGAACAATCGGTTGAAAATGATAAAAATGCCTAGTGTGAAAATTTTCAGTGTCAATTGAGCGATTTCAACCAAACTCACGCCAGAAACATTTGCCATCATTCCCCAGCTGTTGACCAAATTTCATTCGGATCGAACCACTATATCATATAGCTGCCATAGGAACATTCGGTTCAATTTCGATCGATTCAACCAAATTCACGCAGTACACATAAGATATCATTCCCTATACGCTGACCAAATTTCATCTAAATCGGACTACTGTATAATACAGCATAAATAGAAAACACTGGTTACTGAATCCAATGAACGCAACATGCATGAATGAAAGGGTATTTAATCTTCGGCGAGCCAAAGATAACTTTTCTTTCATGTTTATTTATAGTCTCTGCAAGAGAGAGTATATTGGGTATGTGCAAAAAAAAAGTATGTAACAGGCAGAAGGAGGCGTGGCAGACCCCATAAAGTATATATATTCTTGATCAGCATCACAAGCCGAGTCGATATAGCCATGTCCGTCTGTCCGTCTGTCTGTCCGTCTGTCTGTCTGTCTGTCCGTCTGTCCGTATGAACAAACAGATTTCAGAGATGGTAAGAGCTACAAGTTTGAATTTGGTCTCTATCGACTCGATATTAAGTCAGTCAATACAAGAATCTTTTTTTTTCGATGCCACGCCCCGTTCGCCCACAATGAGCAAAAAACTAGACACACCTCGTAAAAAATTGATGTTTTAGGCGAATATCTCAGTAACTGTGGCACTTAGGAACACCAATTTTGGTATGTAGGTTCCTTGAGACGGCATAAATGCATTGTCATCAAAAATTTTGGACTGCCTTTTCCCACAAGAAATAAAATAATTTGCAAACTTCAATGCCGATTTTAAGGCATATGCTCTTATCGTACAGTATTGTTATTTCACATTCGTTTGAAGACAAAATATATCAAACTATCCTGAAAGTTGCATCTAAATCGGAGAATAAACAAAAGAGCTAGACATGTAAGAAAGTTAATAATTGAACACAATATCAATACATGTGTGCAAGCGAGACAGAAACATACAAAAATGTGAGCGAACGTTTTCGCTGCTTGCGTAGCTTAGCGGCAGCTCTGCCAGCGAATGCTGGCTGCGCCAACCAATTGTGTATGTATAACATATACACACATACATATGTGCGTGCATACATATAATGTCAAATGTATATGTGTGTGTATTCATACAATCAGATGTTTTTGTTTCAACGTGTTTTGTTGCAAGTATCAATTAATATTCTCGGATACCGACTTTATTAAAATGATCGGGAATAAAATGCAGAGAGTATTCTACGGTCGGACGTGCTCGACTGTACTATTCTTTCTTGTTACCCTTTACCCTTGTAAATAGCGGAGACAACATAAGCGTAATCAGATCTAATTTAGCTGAAAGAATGATTTTAGAACATTCGAATTTTAAGAAGACAAAAGGCGTTGTTCATACAGCTGAAGGTATAAAACAAGATGTCGCCGGTACTGTGAATATACCCATCACATACAATTCGCAAAGTAAGAATTTTGATATTTCCTTCCATTAAACAAAGCGTAATTTGTGGGATGGACTTTTGGAATGCCATTGGGATTTCAATCGTACCATCTTTTTCGATTAGAACGATCTTCCGAACGCCGATGGTCTAGGAGAGTTATCTCTCGTGGAGCATAAAATTGATACGGCAGTTGCAAAGGCAATAACGCAAAGGTTTTACTCCTTGTCTCCGGTCAAGGAAAAATGGCTCTGTGAAGAGGTTGATCGCATGATTAAAATGGGTGTGATCGAAGAAGCTATAGCGTCCCCGTGGTCATCTCCAGTTACCCTAGTAGTTAAACCAGGAAAATTCAGATTCTGCCTGGATGCACGCAAGCTCAATGCCGTCACTGTAAAGGATGCCTATCCAATGGCGATCCTAGATGGCCTCTTAAGTCGCCTACCTTCAGTTTATTGTATTTCAAAAATTGATTTAAAAGATTCTTTTTGGCAAGTACGATTTGATTCAAATTCTCGTCCCAAAACAGCTTTTACAATTCCTAATCGGCCTCAATATCAATTTAGGCGAATGCCTTTTGGTTTAACCAATGCACCACAGACCATGTGTCGATTGATGGATCAGGTTATTCCGTACTAGCTTAAATCCCATGTATTTGTATATTTAGATGATCTATTATTTGAGGAGCACTTAGAACATCTGGCTACGGTTTCAGCACGATTACGGAAAGCTGGACTTACAATAAATGTGAAGAAGTCAATTTGGGCTTAGCAAAGTCGATTATCTGGGATATGTTGTCATATTTCCTCTTACTGAATGACTCAGCCCAATCTGCTTTAAAAGAAATTAAGCGCTAGTTATGCACTGCTCCATTTCCTATTCATCCGAATTATGAAAAATACAATTTAACAATACTTATGTGAAACAAATTATAACAATAAAATTCTTCGCAGAACAGGAAAACCGAAAGGAAGAAGATAAAAATTTCGAAAACGCAACAACTACAAATCACAACCCACATTCATCGTCACATTACAAGTGGAGAGATGCCATACAAACACAACATATCCCGTACTTTTCTACCGTAATTTACCACCAACACCGAGAACAAATAAGTAAAATCTAATTTGAAGTAAGAAACACGTAGCCTACACATCTATTTCAATACACATATTACATATATATATGTATATATATATACATCCATCATACACTAAATGCATACACACAAAATTACCTAAATAATGTCGAAAACAACAACAACAAGAAGTGCAAGACGCAGTGTTACCACAGCAGTTTGGGAAGAATCTCCGATTTTTAATATGTCATTAGATGAAGATATACCACCGGGTCAAGAACCCAATTCAAATATATAAAGTATAACAGGTAGCTTCTAAATTTTTGATGTAATAAAAACAATGACAACTTATGAAGAAAATTAACAAAAATCAGGATAATTTATTATAAAATTTTGAAGAAATACTATTGTTTATAAAAGGTTCAGAGCAAACTCCGACAGGATTATTTATTTTAAGAGAAATAAGAAAAAACAAGTAAGAAAGGATACAGTCGAGCGAACCGACTGTAAAAGACCCCGTACTCACAGGTGCGCATTTTCCATATGAAAAAGAAGAAAAACGGAGTGATTCACATTTTGTATACATACATTTTTATATACAAATGTATGTAAATATATACACAATTAAATGCACATTTTCTTTACTTGGCTTATTTTAAAAATAAGCCGTGCTTTACAATTTGAAATTAAATTTAAATTTAATTTTAAATTTAAATTGAAAAAAAACAAATAATAATCAAAATAATTCACTGAAGGGATTCGAACCTCGGGCTCCACGCACACGCGTCAGAGCCCTAACAGCTGCACCACGCCCCTCTCTTGAAAATGCTCGACTATCTGCATTTACATGTAATATTTTTTTGTTATATAACAAAAATTAATAAAATGTCCCTGACGGCGGTCGAACCCATGATCCCGGGATCACTTACAAGTGCGAAGAATTAGATCAGGCATCTTTACTACTTAAACCACACTCCGCATTGAAGTTTATGTAAATTATTAAAATTTAAAAAGTAAACAAATAGCATTTGTCACTGACTGGATTCGATCCCGGGATTCCGAGCTAACCAACACGTACGAAGCGCGAATTATGTATTAAAGCGTTTTTATTTAAGCGAAATACATCTGAGTGATTTGAGTGTAAAAATACAACTGATTTCTTAGACAACTATTGGTGCCGATTCAATCTCGGTTGTCGTCTTATTTAATTCTAGGTGTTTATATTATGCAGCGAGAGCTGCGCCAAAGTGTTTATGTTTAAATTTTGTGGTGTGGGCTATGCTGGGCTATTGTACATTCTGTTTACATTTATCTTCAATTGAGTTTAGGGCTGGCAATTATTCTTTTTACGCCTTTGGCTAATGGCACTTATGGTGACACTTTTGGTGTCTTTTATTTTTACATTAAAGTGGACTGTAAACCTTTTAATTCAGCTGAAAGTCTGGGATGGGATGCTAAAGGCATAACTCCTCCCCCCTTAAAGTATGAATTCTCCTGAATTCTTTTTACATTAATGTTAATATATTGCTTTTTGCAGCGTTAGTATATATATGACGGAGAAACAGTTATCAGACTAGATATAGCATCTTTATTTGCGGCCATTTTATACTGCAGACAGCAAGTTCCACAGTGTCATGTGAAATAATCTATTTCGGCGTGCAGACTCTGACTGACTGCCGTTCACACCGCAACCACACCGTTGCCATTCACACACCGGGACCATGCTCAGTGGATCGAGAGTCTCTCTCTCAATCCACCATCTAACAGTTGGCAGCCCTCGATAACTATCGCATCCGATATATCCAAAGCAATCGCGTTGTTTACTCGATACTCAATTCACCACGACAGATACTATATTCGCCACGACACGGCCTTCCTGACAATCGCACGTCCTCGTGCGCAAGAAGAAGAAATAAGCAAACGCCCAACGGCAATTAATCATATTGACTTGTTTTATTCTCGTAATGACATAATCAACTTAGGCTATAACTTAACGATCAATTTCAATTTCATCCACCATGGCAATCCACTCAGGATACCGATTCACATATGTTGTCTATTATTATACAAAATCAACTTGTTTACAAAATCAATTAGTTTACAAATTATGTGTATTTTCAAATCTTATGATAATTTTATGCCATCTCACGACCTATACCCAACATTGTTGTTTACTCACACCATCGCCCAGTTACACACCGCACAACTCCTCCATGCGACTTAACTGCGCATCAATTTCATCATATTCCAATACCAGTAGACAACACATCAAAATCACGTCATACATCCTCACTGATGTAGACAACACATCAAAATCACGTCATACATCCTCACTGATGTAGACAACACATCAAAATCAAAAGTCAATAGTAGACTCCGGCGTCTCAATGCTTTAAGCGTATATCTATTTCCTTCCAAGACCTCTGTTATCACAAATGGACCCCTGTACTTAGGATCGAGTTTGGTTTGATTTCTTTCTTGATTTTTAAGTAACACATGGTCACCTACTTTATGTTTTACAATTTTAGCTTTGTTTCTGTCATATCTTAGTTTCTCATAGCCAGCATTACAATCAATATTTTCTTTGGCTTGCATCCTTATTTGATCTAGATCTACATTATGGACATTATCACTGATAGGCAACAAATTAAGCGGTCGAGCAACTTTACCAATTAACAATTCAAGAGGACTAAAACCCGTGACGCGATTAACTGTACAATTTATTGCCGCTTGCACCTCACCTAAAGCGTCTTGCCATGAGCGCTGGCCTGCCTCTGCTGCAGTTAACATATTCTTGAGTACACTCATAATTCGCTCGACCTGACCATTCGCTCGACTGGCGCCTGTCGCTATTAAATGTAAATTGATTTTCTGCGATGCGCAGAATTCGCGAAAACTGTTACTTGTGAAGCATCTTCCTTGATCGGCGATAAGGCGGCTCGGCACGCCAAACAAGGATATTGCGCTCTTCATGGCCAAGACACAATTTTCCGTGTCAACATTAATTGTATGCGTCAACAAAACGTACTTGGTAAAAGCATCTACCAAAACAATAACATATTCTTTTATATCATTTTTACCGCTCAATTTTCCGGTAATGTCAATGTGCAACGTGTGCCAAGGAATACCAATTTTGTCTATCGGGCACAATTCAGACTGTACTTTTCCGGTCTTAGTTTTTGACAGCTTGCAAGTGATACAATTGTCAACAAATTTTCGAACAAACTTCGACATATTCTCGAACCAGTAATAGCAGTACACCTTTTCCAACGTCTTTTCCCAGCCCAAGTGCATGACAGCTTCGTGCACATGATTAATCACGGACCATTTAAATGAATTGGGAATTTTTGGCAAACATAAGTCACGTCCTTTTCTCTGAATTTTTCTAAAAAGTATACCAGCTCGAATTTCGTAAGTCTTTGCTACGTCTTTATCTAATTCACCTTCGCGCAGCTTTGACACGATGCCAGCCAATTCCTGGTCACGTTGCTGCTCCGCGAGGATCCAATTCTCAGTTATTTCGGCAATGTTAATGCGCCTCTGTTCAACCTTTTCAATTGTTTTATCTACTGTGGGCAATAAGTTACGTGAAAAGAAGTCTGCATGGGACATTTGTTCACCCTTTTTGTATTCTACGTTGAATTTAAAAGCCTGTAAATACGCCCACCATCTGTGTACTCTTGGGGAAAGATTGGCTTTACAAAAACTTGCTTTCAAAGAATTGCAATCAGTAAACAGCGTAAATTCATGACCCCATAAGTAGTGGCGGAAATGCTTTACTGCATTAAAAACGGCCAAAGTTTCTAATTCGTACGAATGGTACTTAGATTCCGCAAGCGACGTTCGCTTACTAAAATACTCGATTGCATATCGTTTCTTGTCCATTTTATGAAAAAGGATCGCGCCATATCCATCGCTACTAGCATCTGTATGCAGTTCAATAGGATGTCGCGGATCAAAGATAGTCAACGCTGGCTCACTAGACAGTAACGCAATTATTTTCTGCCTAATTTGCTCGTAGCTCTCATTCCAATTGAACACCTGATTTTTAATCATTAGTTCGAACAGTGGTTTCATTATGCTAGAAAAGCCGTTAATAAATTGTCGGAAGTAAGACGCCAGCCCTATGAATTGTCTCAACTGCGACACAGAGGTGGGAGGGGGCAAATCCACCAGCGCTTCGACCTTTCTTTTGGTAGGGCGGACCTGTCCATTAGCAACCTCATATCCCAGATACTCAATTTTGGTTTTGAGGAATTTGCATTTAGCAAAGTTGAACGAAAATCCAGCCGCCGACAGAACGGTCAAAACTTTTTGTAGTCTATCGAATGCCTCATCTTTACTCCGCAATTAAAATGTCGTCTACGTAAACGATAGCATACGAATATGCAAGGTCACCAAGAGCATTGATTATCGCCCTCTGAAATACCGACGGCACGTTCTTGAGCCCGAATGGCATGACTAAAAATTCAAACTGCCCGTCCGGCGTCACAAATGCAGTTTTCTCAATGGACTCAGGGTGGACTGGTATTTGGTAAAACCCTCTAGCCATGTCCAGACACGAAAAATATGTTGCTCCCTTTAGTCTCGCTATCTGATCTGCAATCAACGGTAGTGGAAATTTATCTGCCACTGTGTTTGCATTCAATTCCCGGTAATCGACGCACAAACGATCGGACCCATTTTTCTTTTTCACTAGTAGTATCGGACTAGCAAACGGGGAGCAACTGGCACGGATAACATTCAACGCCAATAGTTCATCAATTTTCGTACGCACTAATTGCCTTTCTTCTGGTCCCAATCTATATGGACGTCTTTGTACCGTTTTACTCGGATCAATTAGACGAATTTTTAATTCTCCCGTCGTTGCCTGTTGACGCGGAATACCATTAATAAACCACTGTGAATACTGTTTCAATACTTTTATCAAACGTTCTTTGTCGCAATTGTCAAGTGCCGCATCACTGCTTACAATCGATTCAAAATCAGCAACGCTAGAAGCACGATTTACATTTTTCACATCAAATAGAACAAACTTATCAAATTCAATAGCAACACCAACATCGTGTTTCAAAATTTCTCGTCCTAACATAATATCAAATTTCAACAGTTGGTGGTCATCGATTATGTGAAACAAAATTTTAAGTGAGCGTGTACCAATCTTAACCTCAGACTCAATTTGCATAGTGCAACATGTGGAGTTGTCTCCCAAGCCTCTTAACACAATTAATTTATGAGTTACACTACCCACCAAACGCTTGGCAACAGACCTCTTAATCAGCGAACATTCAGAGCCAGAATCGAAACAGAACAAGATACGCTCACCAGAATGCTCCAAGATACCTTGCGGCTCAGCAACGGTACACATCTGAACACTCTTCTCGATGACATCATGATTTCCACGGTTGGTGCACGACGACGCCTTGTGTCCAACCTGTCCGCATTTAAAGCAAGTAATTCCAGGACGATTCTGTTGTTGATGATGATGCTGCTGCTGTTGTGACTGGCCACCAGAAAATTTATTTTGTGGCCGGCGAAATTGAGAATCCAACTTTACACGACAATCAGCCATCTTATGTCCAATTTTACCGCAACGATGACATTTCATTGGCTGCGCAAATTTCATTTTCTTCTCGTTACTTTGCATTTCACCAGAGTTGAAATTGCCAGCACGCTTCTCGCAACCCAACGACTTCAGTTGTTGTTGTAGCTCAGCTCTCGTTGTAAGATTGCTGGTATACATCAATTTACGCAGCTTCGGGTTTAGCGACTGTACGTGTGCGAAGACAACGGCAACTGTTATTTCTTCAGTGGCAGCGTCCGCCATTTTGACATCAGCGAGGTAACGAGACGATTACAATAAGCTGGCATGGTTTCACTGGTATTAGGGCGACCATCGAAAATATTCGCCAATGCCGATAATGTAGTTTCTGAGCCCTCAAAACGTTCGATGAAAAGTTCTCGAAACTGCTCCCAATTGATGTCGGCGTAGGTGGACTGTGCTAGCCACTGTGAAGCTGTACCTTCCATTGCTTTGCTAAGCTTCATGACGAGTTCGCTTCCGACGAGATGATTTTCGGACATAATCATGTCCGCGGTGGTACGCCAAGCGAACGCATCCACGTCTGACGAGTCCGGATTAAACTTTGGTAGCGTGATTTTCTTTTTCGCGCTTACCGACGCCGCCGATGCAACCGACGCTATTGATGGCGTCACCGTTGGTGCCGCGTGCAATTGACTGAGTTGTGACAACTGGTTTTGCAAATCCTTTAGCTGCTCTTGTAGGCTTTCCATACTGCCAGGTGCAGCCTGAGTGAATCCCACTTCTGATGACGGAGAAACAGTTATCAGACTAGATATAGCATCTTTATTTGCGGCCATTTTATACTGCAGACAGCAAGTTCCACAGTGTCATGTGAAATAATCTATTTCGGCGTGCAGACTCTGACTGACTGTCGTTCACACCGCAACCACACCGTTGCCATTCACACACCGGGACCATGCTCAGTGGATCGAGAGTCTCTCTCTCAATCCACCATCTAACAGTTGGCAGCCCTCGATAACTATCGCATCCGATATATCCAAAGCAATCGCGTTGTTTACTCGATACTCAATTCACCATGACAGATACTATATTCGCCACGACATATATATGATAAAACATAATACAATGATTAATATAAATATTAGTATAATGCCATTTGTTACTTTTTAGACCCCGTACTCTAAAAAAGAGTAGAGGGGTCTATTAGGTTTGTCTGAAGCGAAATGTGCGTAACAGGCAGAAGGAGGCTTTTCCGACCCCATAAAGTATTTATATTCTTGATCAGCATCAACAGCCGAGACGATATAGCAATGTCCGTCTGTCCGTCTGTCCGTCCGTCCGTCCGTCTGTATGAACACCTGGATCTTCTAAACTATAAGAGCTAGAGCCACCAAATTTGGAATGAAAGTCCGTCTGCTTCGCGAGCAGATCAAGTTTATTTCAAATCTTTGCCACGCCCCCTACCGCCCCCGCAAATTGTAAGAAACAATTTTCACATCACCATAACTTGAAAACGAAAAGAGCTAGAGGAACCAAATTCACACATTATGTGTATGGTACCACTATAACTATCCTCACCAAGTTTGGTCCGGATCGGACAACTATAGCCTATAGCTCCCATAGGACAAATCGGTCGAAAATGGGTGATTTGTATGGAGACATGAAGTTTTAGTTGAGCGATTGCAACCAAACTAACATATTATGTGTATGGTACCATTATAACTATCCTCACCAAGTTTGGTCCGGATCGGACAACTATAGCCTATAGCTCCCATAGGAAAAATCGGTCGAAAATTGGTGATTTGTATGGAGACATGAAGTTTTAGTTTAGCGATTGCAGCCAAACTAACACATTATGTATATGGTACCATTATAACTATCCTCACCAAGTTTGGTCTGGATCGGACAACTATAGCCTATAGCTCCCATAGGACAAATCGGTCGAAAATTGGTGATTTGTATGGAGACATGAAGTTTTAGTTGAGCGATTGCAACCAAACTAACACATTATGTATATGGTACCATTATAACTATCCTCACCAAGTTTGGTCCGGATCGGACAACTATATCCTATAGCTCCCATAGGACAAATCGGTCGAAAATTGGTGATTTGTATGGAAAAACGCAAACTAGTAGGAGTACGGGGTCTTTTACAGTCGGCTCGCTCGACTGTAGCCTTTCTTACTTGTTTTTTTTAGACCCCGTACTATAAACAAGTAAGAAAGGCTACAGTCGATCGAGCCGACTGTAAATGACCCCGTACTCACAGAAGTGCGCATTTTCCATACGAAAAAGAAGAAAAACGGAGTTATTCACATTTTGTATACATACATATTTATATACAAATGTATGTAAATATATACACAATTAAATGCACAATTTCCTTACTTGGCTTATTTTAAAAATAAGCCGTATTTATATAAGTATGTAAATGTTTATACCCGTTACTCGAAGAGTAAAAGGGTATATTGTATTCGTTGCAATGTATGTAACAGGGAGAAGGAGACATGGCAGACCCCATAAAGTATATATGTTCTTGATCACCATCAACAGCCGAGACGATATAGCGATATCCGTCTGTCCGTCCGTCCGTCCGTCTTTATGAACACCTGGATCTTCTAAACTACAAGAGCTAGAGCCACCAAATTTTGAATGAAAGTCCGTCTGCTTCGCGAGCAGATTAGGTTTATTTCAAATCTTTGCTACGCCCCTTACCGCCCCAGCAAATTGTAAAAAACTATTTTCACCTAGGAAAAATTGATGTTTTAGGCGAATATCTCAGTAACTATAGCACTTAGGAGTACCATTTTTAGACCCCGTACTCTAAAAAAGAGTACAGGGGTCTATTAAGTTTGTTTGAAGAGAAATGTGCGTAACAGGCAGAAGGAGGCGTGGCCGACCCCATAAAGTATATATATTCTTGATCAGCACCAACAGCCGATACGATATAGCAATGTCCGTCTGTCCGTCCGTCCGTCAATCTGTATGAACACCCGGATCTTTTAAACTACAAAAGCTAGATCAAGTTTATTTCAAATCTTTGCCACGCCCCTTACTGCTCCCGCAAATTGTAAAAAACTATGGTCACCTAGGAAAAAATTGATGTTTTAAGCGAATATCTCAGTAACTATAGCACGTAGGAGTACCATTTTTTGTATGGAGGTTGCTAGAGACAGCATAAATACATTGTCATTGTTTCCACAAAAATGAAATAATTTTCAAACGCAATGCGATTTTTAAGGCATATGCACTTATCGTACGGTATTGTAAATTCGTTTGGAGACAAAGTATCACAAACTATCCTGAAAGTTGCATACAAATCGGACAATAAACAAAAGAGCTAGACACGTTACTATGTTAACAATTGCAGGCAACGTCAATGCGTGTGTGCAAGCGAGACAGTAGCATATAAACATGTGAGCGAACGTTTTCGCTGCTTGTGTAGCGACAGCGCTGCTCGCGGACGATGCACGCACATGTATGCATACGATACGATAAATCATATATCGATATTCAACACGATAGTAATAATAATTGCGATATGATCTCGAATGCGATATTTGGTCATTATGTCCATATCTATAGCGTATTTGAATTCAGTTGTTGATAATATCGATATTTGATTTGATGTGATATTTTAATTAATATCGATATCGGCATTTTCTTGGCGATTTGCATCCCTATTACAAACTGATGGTTTTGTTTCAAAGTGTTTTATTGTAAATACTATGAGTACGGGGTCTTTTACAGTCGGCTAGCTCGACTGTAGCCTTTCTTACTTGTTTCAAGTATGTACAATACTGTGAAAAAACAATTCCATAAACTGCGCTCACTCGTTAAGCAGCTTAGCACTGATTTTGATATTAGTGCTGACTTGCTTAATGACTAAAAATATGAGACTCCTCCTAACAAGATGCTGAGCTCTATTCAAGATCTTTCCTTACCTCTTCCGCCTTGTTCTCTCATAACATCACCGTTGCATAGTGGGCCTCCCCTTTTATCATTTTCTTCTTCTCCCTGTAACTCCTTACCTCCCAATTCATCCATTCCTCCCGCTACTTCTCCAGTATCCGACCGGCCCTCATGCAACTATACCTGGCTGGATAACAGTTTTCAGACTTTATCAAAACTATTTGCCCTTTACCATATTTTCATTTCCCGTTTCCATTTATTTCTTTGCTGTAATGTTTGTAAATAATATTGTTTTCATTTTATCCAACACTCTTTATTAATTTTCTTGATTAATTACCACCAGTCTAAGTTGTTCATTTTCTCCTTATTTGTAGACTCTATTGCTTCTAAGTTTGGTCTACCAATTAGAAAATGTCGAGGAGTTAATACTTCCATATCTACAATATCTTCTCCAACAGTGTATAAAGGGCGAGAATTTAATACTCCTTCTACTTGACATAACAGAGTAGCCAACTCTTCATACGTCAAAATTGTATCACCAATTGTTCTTTTTAGATGATATTTTACTGATTTCACTCCAGCCAATACCACCGAAATCGGTCCTGCCGGGGGGATAAAATGCCAACTAATCCCTCCATTTTCTATATATGGAGCAATTTTTTCGTTATTCATAATTGCTCTTTGAAAATCTTCATTTAATTTTCTAGCAGCAGCCACAAAATTTGTTCCATTGTCCGATTAAATGTTTGCACATTTTCCCCTTCTTGCTATAAATCTTTTTAAAGCTGCTAAAAATGCATACAAATACAGCAATGTAGCCTTTATACGGTTTAATTCCCCGGTTTTTGGAACATTTAATATTGTATGGCCTTGCTTAATCTACTCCTGTATTTATAAATGGGTAATCTGGTGTAATTCTATATTTTGGGAGGTCAACCATTATCTGCTCTGCTGTCGTCTGCCGATATTTTCAACTGTTTCTTCAAACTATTCCTATTTATTTGAATGTAAGTTCTCATAAGGTTGAGTCCACCATGCAATGTTTCTCTATATGTCTTTTTAGACCCCGTACTCTAAAAAAGAGTATAGGGGTCTATTAGGTTTGTCTGGAGCGAAATGTGCGTAACAGGCAGAAGGAGGCGTGGCCGACCCCATAAAGTATATATATTCTTGATCAGCATCAACAGCCGAGACGATATAGCAATGTCCGTCTGTCCGTCCGTCTGTATGATCACCTAGATCTTTTAAACTACAAGAGCTAGAGCCACCAAATTTGGAATGAAAGTCCGTCTGCTTCGCGAGCAGATCAAGTTTATTTCAAATCTTTGCCACGCCCCTTACCGCCCCCGCAAGTCGCAAAAAACAATTTCCACATCAACATAACTTGAAAACTACTAGAGCTAGAGAGACCAAATTCACACATTATGTGTATGGTACCAATATAACTATCCTCACCAAGTTTGATCTGGATCGGACAACTATAGCCTATAGCTCCCATAGGACAAATCGGTCAAAAATAAAAAATTTGTATGAAGACACGTAATGTTAGTTGAGCGATCGCAACCAAACTTACAGAGAATGTGTGAATAATTATTAAAAGTATCCACACCAAATTTGGTCCAAATCGGACAACCACAGCATATAAAATAAATTAATCAAAAATGCTGAGTTTTATGAATAAATTGTTGTTTACACTGTTTGCAATAGAAGAACACAAACTGCAGCAAGCAGTGCAGTGTGTTAACTTAACAATTATTATAAAAGATTTAACTCTACGTTTAGCTACTGCAACTTCAATAAGGAGCGTGGTCTAGGTAGTAGAGATGCGCGCTTCGTACGTGTTGGTTAGCCCGGGGTCCCCGGTTCGAATCCAGTCAGTGACAAATGCTATTTGTGTACTTTTTAAATTTTAATTATTTCCATAAACTTCAATGCGGAGTGTGGTCTAAGTAGTAAAGATGTCTGATCTAATTCTTCGCACTTGTATGTGAACCCGGGATCATGGGTTCGAGCGCCGTCAGGGACATTTTATTAATTTTTGTTATATAACAAAAAAATATTATATGTAAATGCAGATAGTCGAGCACTTTCAAGAGAGGGGCGTGGTGCAGCTGTTAGTGCACTGACCCGTGTGCGTGGAATCCGAGGTTCGAATCCCGTCAGTGAATTATTTAGATTATTTTTTTTTTTTATTTCAATTCAAATTTAAAATTAAATTTTAATTTAATTTCAAATTGTAAAACACGGCATATTTTTAAAATAAGCCAAGTATGGAAATTGTGCATTTAATTGTGTATATATTTTCATACATTTGTATATAAAAATGTATGTTTACAAATCACTCCGTTTTTCTTGTTTTTCGAATGGAAAATGCGCACTTCTGTGAGTACGGGGTCTTTTACAGTCGACTCGCTCGACTGTAGCCTTTCTTACTTGTTTATAATCATATCTGTCAAGTGACTTTTGTTTAAAATTAATGGGTGTTTAACGTGAAAGCATGCATTCGAGTTCCGTAATCTTCCACCAACACTAAGTAACCCATCTTCGTCTAAAAATGGGTTTAAACTTAGTATTTTGCTCTTTGTTTCAATACCTCTATTTTGAGATATACATTTAATTTCTGCGTAAAAATGAATCGTTTGCTGCTATTTAATTATTAAGTTTCGAGCCGACTTTATCTCATTCACAGTTAAATATGCTGGTAACACTTTCTTTTTCACTTTTATTTCAATAAATCTTAATACATATGACACTACTTTCCGAGTTTTTCTATACAAGAGAACTTGTCTGTTAATTCCTGTATAATCTCAGAATTTCTTTCTAAATTAGTTGTACAAATTAATGTATTTAGTTCAACTTTTTCTTCTTTTGGCCAGTATTCAATTGACTTAGCAAGCCAATGAGGTCCTGTCCACCAAATATCACAATTTTTTAATTTGTCTGCATTTATTCCTCTTGACGCTATATCTGCTGGGTTGTCTTCAGATTTAACATGTCCCCATTCGACATCTTTCAATTTTTGGATATCCTCTGTTCTTCGCCTAATAAATTTGTTTTTATTAGCTTCATTCCTTATCCAAGCAAAAGAAAAAATTGAATCGCTCCAAGCATAAGATTTTGTAAATATTCCTAAGGCTTCCTTCACTCTTTCCATTAATTTTGCTAAGAGATGAGCTGCACATAATTCTAACTTAGGAATCGTTTTTCTATTCTTTTTAGGATTCACTTTTCTTTTGCTTGTGATTATCACCACCGAACGACCGATTTTTGCATATTAAACAAGTAAGAAAGGCTACAGTCGAGCGAGCCGACTGTACAAGACCCCGTACTCATTCTAGTGCGCGTTTTACCATACAAATAAGTAGTTTTCATACGATTTGTCCTATGGGAGCTATAGGCTATAGTTGCCCGATCCAGACCAAACTTGGTGAGGATAGTTATAATGGTTTCATACACATAATGTGTTAGTTTGGTTGTAATTGCAATCGCTCAACTAAAATTTCATGTCTCCATACAAATTACCCATTTTTGACCGATTTGTCCTATGGGAGCTATAGGCTATAGTTGTCCGATCCGGACCAAACTTAATGAGGATAGTTACAATGGTACCATACACATAATGTGCTAGTTTGGTTACAGTCGCTTTACTAAAACTTCATGTCTCCATACAAATTACCCATTTTCGGCCGATTTGTCCTATGGGAGCTATAGGCTATAGTTGTCCGATCCGGACCAAATTTGGTTAGGATAGTTATATAGGTACCGTACACATAATGTGTGAATTTGGTCTTCCTAGCTCTAGTCGTTTTCAAGTTATGGTGATGTGAAAATAGTTTTTTACAATTTGCGGGGGCGGTAAGGGGCGTGGCAAAGATTTGAAATAAACTTGATCTGCTCGCGAAGCAAACGGACTTTCATTCCAAATTTGGTGGCTCTAGCTCTTGTAGTTTAAAAGATCTAGGTGATCATACAGACGGACGGACAGACGGACAGACAGACAGACGGACAGACGGACAGACGGACATCGCTATATCGTCTCGGCTGTTGATGCTGATCAAGAATATATATACTTTATGGGGTCGGCAAAGCCTCCTTCTGCCTGTTACGCACATTTCGCTTCAGACAAACTTAATAGACCCCCATACTCTTTTTTGTGTGATCTAATTCTTCGCACTTGTATGTGAACCCGGGATCATGAGTTCGACATTTTATTAATTTTTGTTATATAACAAAAAAATATTATATGTAAATGCAGATAGTCGAGCACTTTCAAGGAGAGGGGGCGTGGTGCAGCTGTTAGTGCACTGACGCGTGTGCGTGGAATCCGAGGTTCGAATCCCGTCAGTGAATTATTTAGATTATTTTTTTTTTTTTATTTCACATTCAAATTTAAAATTAAATTTTAATTTAATTTCAAATTGTAAACACGGCATATTTTTAAAAATAAGTCATAGTAAGGAAATTGTGCATTTAATTGTGTATATATTTACATACATTTGTATATAAAAATGTATGTAAACAAAATGTGAATAACACCGTTTTTCTTGTTTTTCGAATGGAAAATGCGCACTTCTGTGAGTACGGGGTCTTTTACAGTCGGCTCGCTCGACTGTAGGCTTTCTTACTTGTAAATTTTTGCTAATATAGATAGAACTATTCTTTTATTAATTTTCTTTACATGTTCGCATTGAATATTAAATTTGAACTCATCTTTAACAGGTTCTTATTGTAAACCTAGCGTCTTTATTGACTCATTCTCTTCAAAACTTAATATTTTTTTGTCTTCTGTACATCCTACGCTCGCTACAACGTCTGGCTTGTTTGAGATCTATTTCCTTAAATTAAATTCCACATTATCTAATTCTAGCGAAATTAGCTTAACAATATCTTTAGCTTCTTGTATTGTGTTTGCGCCTGTCATTAGATCGTCCATATAAAAAACGTTTTTATACCCTTGCAGAGGGTATATTAATTTTGTCACGAAGTTTGTAACGCATTGAAGGAGGCATCTCCGACCCCATAAAGTATATATATTCTTGATCAGCATCAACAGGCGAGTCGATATAGCCATGTCCGTCTGTCCGTCTGTTTCTATGCGAACTAGTCTCTCAGTTTTAAAGCTATCTTGATGAAACTTGGTACAGATGTGTATTCTCTTTGCAGGCAGATCATTTGTTAAAATCGGCCGAATCGGATGACTATATAATATGGCTCCCATAGGAACAATCGGTTGAAAAAAAAAATGTTTTGAGCTATTTAAACCAAATTAATCCTATATGCATTTAGTACCAAATCCCATGTGCAAACCAAATTTCATCCGAATCGGACCATATTGTGGGGCTTGTGTTTTTTTTTTTAGCTGCAGTGAGCGATTTCAACCAAACTCACGCCAGAAACATTTGCCCGAACAGGATCTTTCGGTTAAATCTCTTGCCTGGATGAGAGCTTGCCTTCATCCAGCTGGCCTTTGAGGCACTGCAGCAGCAGCTGGATGGTCCTGAGTACAGTGGGAGTGACATGTTACGGGCCCTGGGCCAGATGAGCAGCAGCAATGTAGCCACCAGTTTGTTGAATATGGCACAGGAAAGACATATATTTGTGCAGCGAGAGCTATCGGGAGCTTCGGATAAACTAGATGCACGGATTTGGGAGTATTTGCAACAGCCTAAGTCTACCCAGTCTGGTGGCCAACAAGCTGAAGCGGCACATATGCCCCCAACCTTCGCGCCTGCAAATTATGGGAAACTCCTGTTGCGTCATTGGCTTAAAGCTGTGTACTTTGTGCTGCATTGCCCAAGGATTCACTTTGATCTAAGTCCATTTAGTAGGTTGGCTACCTCACAACTGCTCAAACATTATCCCTGATCCCGATATTCTCGAGTCGCTGTACGCTCGAGGGTTTGGCGGTGGAATCCAAAAAGTCGTCTGTGGGTGCAAAGCATACTCCGGGGATTTGACACCGGCGTGCTTTAAGGTAGCCCAAAGCGCTTTGCATGCCCAGATTAATCTCTACGTGCTGTTGGGCACAACTGCTTTGGAGACTCCAAACTGGCAGACCTGTCTGCTCCAGAAGTGGGCCGCTACAATATGCCAACGTCTCGAGCATTACCCTCTGTGGATTTGTGGAATACTTGCAATTGGCAGCAACTCCAGCGGCTGCAGTTGTTCTTGGATAAACCGTTGGATCTGGTGCAAGCGTAAGACGATTCAGTCGCTGAGTCGGGAACAGCATGTGGCCATGAGCAAGCTGCTCGGGCGCCATGCCAAAGTGTGGCAACAATTCGACTCTGGATTGCAGCAGAAGAGTCTGCTCCACGCGGGATTTTCTCATCTGCAGTCGCCGGATGCGGTGCAGCGTCAGCTAGGCATGAAAACGGTGGAAATACTCTTCACTGTTCGGAGCGATGAGCGCGGAGCAGCTGAGCTTTGAGTATGCTGGCTTGGCAGACGCCAGAAGGCGCAAAACGCGAAACAGAGTGTCGATTGAAACAGCGACTTGCTGCAACGCGCGCAAAAGCTGAGCATCGGTTGCTGGAGTGACAGCAGCGCTGGAGGGGCACATAGCGCACTTTATGCAAGATGAACTAGAGGAGTTAAGAAGGTGACGCAAGTGGAAACTAAGGCAGCAATGTTCCTCTGCAGCTGCAGCAGAGTTTAGACTCGGATGATGAGCTTTGATCCAGACGATTTGAATCGCTTGACATGTCCAATGACATTCCAAATTACAGTGTCCTCGGTTCCTTTTGGACTTATTGCACCTATTGCGCACCAAGGTGGCCACCACAGATCTTTGAGGGTCCGAACTACC
>JAEIGM010000675.1:0-13816 GCA_018903735.1 Drosophila cardini
GATTCTGATATCGTCTTACAATTTTTATGTTTAAGTTAATTTATGGGAATGTTTACATTAGGATTTTTCGGGAGTCTATGTTTATAGCTCTGGGTTTTATGTTTACAGCATAAGTGTTTGTAATATAAGTATAATGTGTTTTGTGTGAGTGTAGTGGGTTGTCGATATATAACTATATTTATATACAAATATATGTAAATATATACACAATTAAAGGCACAATTTCCTTTCTTGGCTTTTTAATACTCTCTGCAAGAGAGAGTATATTGGGTTTGTGAAAAAAAAAAATAGTATGTAACAGGGAGAAGGAGGCGTGGTCGACCCCATAAAGTATATATATTCTTGATCAGCATCACAAGCCGAGTCGATATAGCCATGTCCGTCAGTCCGTCTGTCCGTCTGTCCGTCCGTATGAACAAACAGATTTCAGAGATGGTAACAGCTACAAGTTTGAATTTGGTCTCTATCGACTCGATATTTAGTCAGTCAATACAAAAATCTTTTTTTTTCGATGCCACGCCCCGTTCGCCCACAATGAGCAAAAAACTAGAAACACCTCGTAAAAAATCGATGTTTTAGGCGAATATCTCAGTAACTATGGCACTTAGGAACACCAATTTTGGTACGCAGGTTCCTAGAGACAGCGCAGATGCAATGTCATTCAAAATTTTTGGCTGCCACGCCCCCTTTTCCCACAAAAAATAAAATAATTTTTAAACTTTAATGCCAATTTAAGGGCATATGTTCTTATCGAACAATATTGTAATTTTTTATTCGTTTAAAGACAAATTACATCAAACTCTTCTGAAAGTTGCATATAAATGGGACAATAAACACGTAACAAAGTTTAGCATTGAACGCAAGTCACTGCATGTGTGCAAGCGAGACGAAAACATACCAACATGTGAGCGAACGTTTTCGCTGCTTGTCTACCGGCAGCGCTGCCCGCGAATGCTGGCAGTGCCGACCAATTGTATATGTATTACACATACACTTATACATTTGTATGTGCATACATATAATCCCAAATTGATACATATGTATCTGCATCCATACAGACAGATGTTTTTGTTTCAACGTGTTCTACTGCAATTACTATCAGTTTATATTCTCGGATAAAGATTTTATTAAAAATTATTGGGAATAAAATGCAGAGAGTATTCTACGGTCGGGCGAGCTCGACTGTACTTTTCTTTCTTGTTTAGAGTACGGGGTCTAAAAAGAAGATCAGTTAACCAACACCAATACAATAGTTCATAATATCAGAACAACCACAGACCATCACATTAATTCAAAACTTTATAAGATTTCTCCAAAATAAGAAGAGGAAGTGAAACATCAAATTATATAAATGGAAAAAGTGGAATTTTAAGGAAAATCAAAAGAAAATACAGTTCATCTATCATGGATGCTGTATTAGACAACCTTGGCAAAGCCCAACATTTTACCACCCTAGACTTAGCTAAGAGATATCATCAAGTTGTAATGGCAGAAGAAGACATAAAAAAACAGCTTTCATAACACCAATGGGTCTATATGAATACGTTAGAATGCCATTCGGGTTGAAAAATGCCCCAGACGCATTCCAGCGCTTAATGAATGAGATTTTAAGGGACTATATAAACAAAATTTGTGTAGTGTATCTTGATGATATATTAATATTCTCAACAACACTTAAAGAATACAAGATTGCTCTTGAAAAAAATTTTCTAAGTTAACTACAAGAATTTGATTATGACATAACATACATATAACAAGTAAGAAAGACTACAGTCGAGCAAGCCGACTGTAAAAGACCCCGTACTCACAGAAGTGCGCATTTTCCATACGAAAAAGAAGAAAAACGGAGTTATTCACATTTTGGCAATTAAAGGCACAATTTCCTTACTTGGCTTTTTTTTTTATTATTTAGACGTTGATGTACTAACGAGACAGAACATTCAAGTAACCCAACAACACCAAGCAACGTGCTTGTAAACGCGCGGAACCCTGCAAATAATGCAACCACCTCCCGCCCAACCGACCGAGGGGCACAATGCATAACGTACGGCAACGAAAAACGCGAAACGGCTTTATTAATAAACAAGAAAGAAAAGTACAGGTGAGCACGCCCGACCGTAGAATACTCTCTGCATTTTATTTCCGATCATTTTAATAAAGTCGGTATCCGAGAATATCAAGTGATAGTACTTGCAACACGTTGAAACAAAATCATCTGATTGTATGCATACACACACATATACATTTGACATTATATGTATGCACGCACATATTTATGTGTGTATATGTTATACATACACAATTGGTTGACACGGCCAGCATTCGCGGGCAGCGCTGCCGCTAGCTAGCAGCGAAAACGTTCGCTCACATGTTTGTATGTTTCTATCTCGCTCGCACACATGCATTGACATTGCGTTCAATTATTAACTTTCTTACATGTCTAGCTCTTTTGTTTATTGTCCGATTTATATGTAACTTTCGGGATAGTTTGATATATTTTGTATTCAAACGAATGTGAAATTACAATACTGTACGATAGGAACATATGCCTTAAACTCGGCATTAAAATTTGATAATTATTTTATTTCTAGTGTGAAAAGGGGGCGTGGTAGTCCAAAATTTTTAACGACAATGCATTTATGCCGTCTCTATAAACCTCCCTACGAAAATTGGTACCCCTAAGTACCGTAGTTACCGAGATATTCGCCTAAATCATTCATTTTTTCCGTGGTGTTGCTAGTTTTTTGCTCATTAAGGGCGAACGGGGGGTGGCATCGAAAAAAAAAAGATTCTTGTATTGACTGACTTAATATCGAGTCGATAGAGACCAAATTCAAACTTGTAGCTCTTACCATCTCTGAAATCTGTTTGTTCATACGGACAGACGGACAGACAGACAGACAGACAGACGGACATGGCTATATCGACTCGGCTTGTGATGCTGATCAATAATATACATACTTTATGGGGTCTGCCACGCCTCCTTCTGCCTGTTACATACTTTTCACAAACCCAATATACTCTCTCTTGCAGAGAGTATAAAAACGATAACAATATAATAAAACTACATTACAATATGACAAAACGTTACAGTACGAAAAAATATAAAATAATTTATGTATGTAAACTATATTAATTAAGATCTTAATTAAGATTAAGGTGAGAAAGAATAGAATCGCTAATGAAAGAAATAGAAGTAGAACTACCTACAACTAAAAAAAGTTTATTGTAGTTACTACACAAGATTCGGAAAGGGTTATGGACAGCAAACCTTATTTTAAAAATAAGCCGTGTTTTACAATTTGAAATTAAACTTAAATTTAACTTTAAATTTAAATAAAAATAAAAAAAAACAAGTAAGAAAGGCTACAGTCGAGCGAGCCGACTGTAAAAGACCCCGTACTCCTTCTAGTGCACGTTTTCCATACAAATCACCAATTTTCGACCGATTTGACCTATGGGAGCTATAGGCTATAGTTGTCCGATCCGGACCAAACTTGGTGAGGATAGTAATAATGGTACCATACACATAATGTGTTAGTTTGGTTGCAATCGCTCAACTAAAACTTCATGTCTCCATACAAATCACACATTTTCGACCGATTTGTCCTATGGGAGCTATAGGCTATAGTTGTCCGATCCGGACCAAACTTGATGAGGATAGTTATAATGGTACCATACACATAATGCGTTAGTTTGGTTGCAATCGCTCAACTAATACTTCATGTCTCCATAAAAATCACCCATTTTCGACCGATTTGTCCTATGGGAGCTATAGGCTATAGTTGTCGGCTCCAGACCAAACTTGGTGAGGATATTTATAATGGTACCATACACATAATATGTTAGTTTGGTTGCAATCGCTCAACTAAAACTTCATGTCTCCATACAAATCACCCATTTTCGAACGATTTGTCCTATGGGAGCTATAGGGTATAGTTGTCCGATTCGAACCAAACTTTGTGAGGATAGTTATAATGGTACCATACACATAATGCGTTAGTTTGGTTGCAATCGCTCAACTAATACTTCATGTCTCCATAAAAATCACCCATTTTCGACCGATTTGTCCTATGGGAGCTATAGGCTATAGTTGTCCGATCCGGACCAAACTTGATGAGGATAGTTATAATGGTACCATACATATAATGCGTTAGTTTGGTTGCAATCGCTCAACTAATACTTCATGTCTCCATAAAAATCACCCATTTTCGACCGATTTGTCCTATGGGAGCTATAGGCTATAGTTGTCGGATCCAGACCAAACTTGGTGAGGATATTTATAATGGTACCATACACATAATGTGTGAATTTGGTCCCTCTAGCTCTTTTCGTTTTCAAGTTATGGTGATGTGAAAATTGTTTTTTACAATTTGCGGGGGCGGTAGGGGGCGTGGCAAAGATTTGAAATAAACTTGATCTGCTCGCGAAGCAGACGGACTTTCATTCCAAATTTGGTGGCTCTAGCTCTTATAGTTTAGAAGATCCAGGTGTTCATACAGACGGACGGACGGACGGACAGACGGACATTGCTATATCGTCTCGGCTGTTGATGCTGATCAAGAATATATATATTTTATGGGGTCGGAAAAGCCTCCTTCTGCCTGTTACGCACATTTCGCTTCAGACAAACGTAATAGACCCCTCTACTCTTAAAACTTTTGGACTGCCACGCCCCGTTTTCCCACAGGAATGAACTAATTTTCAAACTTTAATGCCATTTTTAAGGCATTTGCACTTATCGTACGGTATTGTAATTTGAAATGTGTTTGGAGACAGAGTATAGCAAACTATCCTGAAAGTTGCATACAAATCGGACAATAAACAAAAGAGCTAGACACGTAACAAAGTTAACAATTGCTCGCAATGTCAAGGCGTGTGTGCAAGCGAGACAGAAGCATATAAACATGTGAGCGAACGTTTTCGCTGCTTGTGTAGCGACAGAGCTGCTCGCGGACGATGCACGCACATGTACGCATACGATACGATAAATCATATATCGATATCCAATACGATATATACATACGATACGATATGTAATATATCGATATTCAATACGATATGTAAATTTAATAGCGATATGATATTGAATGCGACAATTGGTCATTATGTCGATATCTATATTGTCTGTTATAGATAATATCGATATCGAACGCGATATGTGATTTAATGTGATATTTTAATTAATAACGATATCGGTATTTTCTTGGCAATTCACATCCCTATTACAAACTGATGTTTTTGTTTCAAAGAATTTTATTGCAAATACTATTCATTGTAATACTCCAATATAGATTAATTAATATAATGCCGACAGTATTACTAACTTTATTTTTAATTTCAAATTAAATTAAAAGTATTCATTTTGAATTATAATACGAGATTTGTTTTTACGCAAAACATAATTTTAAAATAAGGCATGTAAGGAAATCTAATTATGTATGTACATATATAAAATAGGAATCAATCAGGTTCTTCTTCATTTTCTTTACTGCATGGAAAAATGCTTACTACACAGGTTGGTAGCCAATGATTGGCATTGGTATGAGTACGGGGTCTTTTACAGTCGGGACGCTCGACTGTAGTCTTTCTTACTTGTTTTATATGTTGTTGTTGCCCGCTTTGAACCAAATTTTGTGAGGAAACTTTTAATAACTATTCACACATCCTGTGTGAGTTTGGTTGCGATCACCCAACTATCTTCATACAAATTTTTTATTTTTGACCGATGTGTCCTATGGGAGCTATAGGCTATAGTTGTCCGATCCGGATCAAACTTGGTCAGGATAGTTATATTGGTACCATACACATGAATTTGGTATCTTTATCTCCAGTCGTTTTCAAGTTATGGTGATGTGAAAACAGTTTTTTACAATTTACGGGGGCGGTAGGGGACGTGGCAAAAATTTTAAATAAACTTAACCTGTCTGACATATAGACGGACTTTCATTACAAATTTGGCTGCTCTAGCTCTTGTAGTTTAAAAGACAGACGGACAGACGGATGCTGATCAAGAATATATGTACTTTATGGGGTCGGCCACGACTCCTTCTGTCTGTTGCGCACATTTCGCCTCAGACAAACTTAATAGACCCCTACACTCTTTTTTAGAGTACGAGGTCTAAAAATACTTACACAGTTATTGATGATATTTTGGAAAAGCTGCAGACTGCAAAATACTTCACAGCAATGGGTCTGGGGAATTTTCATGTTTTTCATGTTCTTATAGAGGAAAGCATTAAGAAATTCACCGCATTCATCACCAAATCAGGGTGTATGAATTCAAGAAAACTCCGTTTGGATTTCGTAATTCGCCGGCCGTCTTTATACGCTTTTTGAATCACGTATTCCAGGAGCTGATAATTCAAGATGTATTGGACTTTACATGGACGACGTAATTATTTACGCTGAGACAGCAGAACGCTGCTTGGAAAAGATGGACCGTGTTTTTGAAAAAGCTGGAGCATACGGATTAAAAATCAAGTGGCGAGAATGTCATTTTCTGCAGACAAAGATTTACTTCTTAGTCCACCTTATTGAGAATGGACGCGTCTGGCCTGTGCAGGAGAAGACAGCTCTAGGCAGCAGATTTCCGGTGCCGAGGAATGTCAGAGCAATTCAAGCATTCTTGACATTGCCGGGATTCTTCAGGAAATGTTTTAAATTATTCCAAGATTGCTCTACCTTTGACGGATCTGTTGCGAAAGGACGCTTAGCCTCAGCTAAAAGCATTTCAGCAATTGAAGAATGCTTAAGCAAAGGAACCAATTCTGAAGATGTATACCAGAGGTGCAAAGATAGAGTTGCACACGGATGCATCAAAAGACGGATTTGTCGCAGTACTCTTGCAGTGGCCAGAAGGAAAGCTTTATCCAGTCCAGTATTGGAGTAAAAACGGAATCAGAATCACATCAACATAGCTACATTTTGGAAGCAAAAGCTGTGTATTTCTGGAGGTTAAGAAATTCAGGCATTATCTGTTGGGCTGTATATTTAAGCTGGTAACAGAATGCTTTGCTTTTAAACAAACCCTGAAGAAGACAGATGTTCCGAGCGCAGTTACTCAGTGGGTCATATATCTACAGCACTTTGAGTTTGAATTTGAGCATAGACCAGGCGAAAGGCTAAAGCAAGTAAATTGTTTAAATCATTACCCGAATCAAGTATTGCTGGTTGCCTTGGAGATCACCTCAAGAATCAAAAATGCGTATGGTAGAATTTGTATGGAAAAATACTCACTAGACCGAGTACGGGGTCTTTTACAGTCGGCTAGCTCGACTGTGGCCTTTCCTACTTGTCAATTTTCTGAAATATGATTACACTGTAGCCACTACCACTTGCATCTGTATACAACTCAATTGGATAAATTGGGTCAAAAATAATAAGAACAGGTTTATCTGTGATAATGACTATAACCGTTTGTCGAATCTGTTCATGCTTTGTTTTCCAAACAAATTTATTCTTCTCTGAAGTTAGAAAACATAATTGCTTCATGAATTCTGAAAATCCTTTAATAAATTGTCCATAATTTGATGCTTAACCAATTAACAGTCTAAGTGATGTAACAGACTGTGCAGGTGGAAGAGCAGTCAAAGCTTCAATTTTCTGAGTGCTTAAACGAATTTTGACAGCACTAACTTTGTAGCCTTAATATTGGACAGATGTTTTCAAAAAAGAGCATTTTGTAATGTTCAATAAAAACCCTGCCTCTGCAAGAATATGTAGAACAATCTGTAGTTTTTCGCATTTTGTAGAGGCAGATATCATAATGTCGTACATATAGACAAAAACATAAGAATTTTTTAAGTCCCCAAGCCCTTGCATTACTAATCGTTGAAACACAGAAGGTGCATTTGATAAAAATTCATATTAGCCACCTGGAGTGCTCCTAGTCCCATTTAACATCAGACAGAGATCTCCTTTAAGATATTTAGTATTGTACCACACACACAGGATAGAGCGCGGGTTTATATTTAGATCTATTCTTATCTTAGGCTTCGTTTCTAAGCATGAAAGCGGATCACAAGCAGAGATAAGGGTTTACATAGATTCTTAATATAATCACCGCGTTATTTTTATACTCTCTGCCAGAAAGAGTATATTGGGTTTGTGAATATAAAAAAGTATGTAACAGGCAGAAGGAGGCGTGGCCGACCCCATAAAGTATATATATTCTTGATCAGCATCATAAGCCGAGTCGATATGGCCATGTCCGTCTGTCCGTCCGTCTGCCTTTCTGTCCGCATGAACAAACAGATTTCAGAGATGGTAACAGCTACAAGTTTGAATTTAGTCACAATCGACTCGATATTAAGTCAGTCAATACAAGAATCTTTTTTTTCCGATGACACGCCCCATTCACCCACAATGAGCAAAAAACTAGACATACCTCGTAAAAAATTGATGTTTTGGGCGAATATCTCAGTAACTGTGGCACTTAGGAACACCAATTTGTAATGGCAGAAGAAGACATAAAAAAAAAACAGCTTTCATAACACCAATCGGTCTATATGAATACGTTAGAATGCCATTCGGGTTGAAAAATGCCCCAGACGCATTCCAGCGCTTAATGAATGAGATTTTTAGGGACTATATAAACAAAATTTGTGTAGTGTATCTTGATGATATATTAATATTCTCAACAACACTTAAAGAATACAAGATTGCTCTTGAAAAAAATTTTCAAAGCTAACTACAAGAATTTGATTATGACATAACATACATATAACAAGTAAGAAAGACATTTTGTATACATACATATTTATATACAAATGTATGTAAATATATACACAATTAAAGGCACAATTTCCTTTCTTGGCTTTTTAATACTCTCTGCAAGAGAGAGTATATTGGGTTTGTGAAAAAAAAAATAGTATGTAACAGGGAGAAGGAGGCGTGGTCGACCCCATAAAGTATATATATTCCTGATCAGCATCACAAGCCGAGTCGATATAGCCATGCCCGTCAGTCCGTCTGTCCGTCCGTATGAACAAACAGATTTCAGAGATGGTAACAGCTACAAGTTTGAATTTGGTCTCTATCGACTCGATATTTAGTCAGTCAATACAAAAATCTTTTTTTTTTCGATGCCACGCCCCGTTCGCCCACAATGAGCAAAAAACTAGAAACACCTCGTAAAAAATCGATGTTTTAGGCGAATATCTCAGTAACTATGGCACTTAGGAACACCAATTTTGGTACGCAGGTTCCTAGAGACAGCGCAGATGCAATGTCATTCAAAATTTTTGGCTGCCACGCCCCCTTTTCCCACAAAAAAATAAAATAATTTTTAAACTTTAATGCCAATTTAAGGGCATATGTTCTTATCGAACAGTATTGTAATTTCTAATTCGTTTAAAGACAAATTACATCAAACTCTTCTGAAAGTTGCATATAAATCGGACAATAAACACGTAACAAAGTTTAGCATTGAACGCAAGTCACTGCATGTGTGCAAGCGAGACGAAAACATACAAACATGTGAGCGAACGTTTTCGCTGCTTGTCTACCGGCAGCGCTGCCCGCGAATGCTGGCAGTGCCGACCAATTGTATATGTATTACACATACACTTATACATTTGTATGTGCATACATATAATCCCAAATTGATACATATGTATCTGCATCCATACAGACAGATGTTTTTGTTTCAACGTGTTCTACTGCAATTACTATCAGTTGATATTCTCGGATGAAGATTTTATTAAAAATTATTGGGAATAAAATGCAGAGAGTATTCTACGGTCGGGCGAGCTCGACTGTACTTTTCTTTCTTGTTTAGAGTACGGGGTCTAAAAAGAAGATCAGTTAACCAACACCAATACAATAGTTCATAATATCAGAACAACCACAGACCATCACATTAATTCAAAACTTTATAGGATTTCTCCAAAATAAGAAGAGGAAGTGAGACATCAAATTATATAAATGGAAAAAGTGGAATTTTAAGGAAAACCAAAAGAAAATACAGTTCACCTATATGTGTTATTCCGAAAAAAAGTTGACAAGTCAGGAATTCAAAAGTATCGCATTTGCGTAGACTATACGAGACTATTCCAAGTAACAGTTCCAGATTAGTATCCAATACCTATCATGGATGCTGCATTAGACAACCTTGGCAAAGCCCAACATTTTACCACCCTAGACTTAGCTAAGAGATATCATCAAGTTGTAATGGCAGAAGAAGACATAAAAAAACAAGAAAGAAAAGTACAGATGAGCACGCCCGACCGTAGAATACTCTCTGCATTTTATTCCCGATCATTTTAATAAAGTCGGTATCCAAGAATATCAACTGATAGTACTTGCAACACGTTGAAATAAAAACATCTGATTGTATGCATACACACACATATACATTTGACATTAAAAGTATGCACGCACATATTTATGTGTGTATATGTTATACATACACAATTGGTTGACACGGCCAGCATTCGCGGGCAGCGCTGCCGCTAGCTAGCAGCGAAAACGTTCGCACACATGTTTGTATGTTTCTATCTCGCTCGCACACATGCATTGACATTGCGTTCAATTATTAACTTTCTTACATGTCTAGCTCTTTTGTTTATTGTCCGATTTATATGTAACTTCCAGGATAGTTTGATATATTTAGTCTTCAAACGAATGTGAAATTACAATACTGTACGATAAGAACATATGCCTTAAACTGGGCATTAAAATTTGAAAATAATTTTATTTCTTGTGTGAAAGGGGGCGTGGCAGTCCAAAATTTTTAACGACAATGCATTTATGCCATCTCTATAAACCTCCCTACGAAAATTGGGTTTCCTAAGTACCGTAGTTACCGAGATATTCGCATAAATCATTCATTTTTTCCGAGGTGTTTCTAGTTTTTTGCTCATTGTGGGCGAACGGGGGGTGGCATCGAAAAAAAAAAGATTCTTGTATTGACTGACTTAATATCGAGTCGATAGAGACCAAATTCAAACTTGTAGCTCTTACCATCTCTGAAATCTGGTTGTTCATACGGACAGACGGACAGACAGACGGACAGACAGACAGACAGACGGACAGACGGACATGGCTATATCGACTCGGCTTGTGATGCTGATCGATAATATATATACTTTATGGGGTCTGCCACGCCTCCTTCTGCCTGTTACATACTTTTCACAAACCCAATATACTCTCTCTTGCAGAGAGTATAAAAACGATAACAATATAATAAAACTACATTACAATATGACAAAACGTTACAGTACGAAAAAATATAAAATAATTTATGTATGTAAACTATATTAATTAAGATCTTAATTAAGATTAAGGTGAGAAAGAATAGAATCGCTAATGAAAGAAATAGAAGTAGAACTACCTACAACTAAAAAAAAGTTTATTGTAGTTACTACACAAGATTCGGAAAGGGTTATGGACAGAAAAGCTTATTTTAAAAATAAGCCGTGTTTTACAATTTGAAATTAAACTTAAATTTAACTTTAAATTTAAATAAAAAAAAAAAAAAAAAAAAATAAATAAATATCAAAATAATTCACTGATGGGATTCGAACCCGGGACTTCACGTACACGCTTCAGAGCCCTAACAGTTGCACCACGCCCCTCTCTTAAAAGCGTTCGACAATTTGCATTTACATGTAACATTTTTTTGCTATATAACAAAAATTAATAAAATATCCCTGACGGCGGTTAAACCCATGATCCCGGGGTAACATACAAGTGCGAAGAATAAGATCAGGCATCTTTACTACTTAGACCACACTCCTCATTGAAGTTGATGTAAATAATTAAAATTTAAAAAGTAAATAAATAGCATATGTCACTGACTGGATTTGAACCCAGGATCCTGGTCTAACCGACACATACGAAGCGCCCATCTCTACTACCTATACCACGCTACTTATTGAAGTTGCAGTAGGTAAACGTAGAGTTAAATCTTTTATTGCAATCAAGTATAAACAAACAATTTATTTATAAAATTCAGGATTTTTGATTAATTTGTTATATATTGTTTTATTTATTTATTTTATTTATTAACGCAGACTAAAAGCAGTCGCGAGTATTTAATTGTATGATTACGTAGTATATAGATATATAATTTAATTTAGACAATATTAAAAGTAATTATTAAAAATTTTAAATTTAAATTAAACTGAAATTAAAAAAGATATAAATTAGACCATTAATCTGGGAATAACAAGCAAAGAAATTGATCCAACATTTGTTGCAAGGGTTGGGAAAAACCCAGAAAAACCCAACCAGATCAATAAAAATATGCCAAAACTAACCCGAAAGATCTCTGATTAAGGGGAAGAATGAATGGCAGAGACTCCATTCTTACTGCCCCTGGAAATCAGAGATATAACGGAGTTGGCTGTAAAGAGAAGCTTTAAGATGGGGAGAGAGAGAGATGTGTCAATCAATCTATAATGTTCATTATAATTAGCGCATAATACCCGAAAACGATTGTGCAAAGCGTAGTCAGTAGTGCATGTAGGAAGAGTTAAAGGGACGTAGTACCTAGTGGTCCTGGTGGGAATATTAAATTTAAGGCGTTCTAAAAGAGAGGGGGAGCAGATATCACCGATTATTAATTTATGGAGGAAGATTACTCCAAGGACTCTTCTCCGATCAGTAAGGGATGGCAGATTCAGAAGCAAGAGTCTGCTAGTATAAGATGGAAGGCGAAGGTTGGGGTCCCAATTAAGTCCACGAAGCGCGAAGAGTAAAAACTGCTTCTGCACTGACTCAATTAATGATTGACTATTAGCATGTTGAGGAGACCAGACACATGAGCAATACTCAAGAATGGGACGGACAAGGGATGTGTAAAGAAGTTTGGTGACAAATGGATCATTAAATTCCTTAGACCAGCGTTTAATAAATCCAAGAGTTCCCTTAGCTTTATTAACTATAGTGGAAATATGATGTGTGAAACTTAATTTATTATCAAAAAGAACACCGAGGTCATCGACTGATAATATACGTTTTAAAGGTATATTGTCAATGTGATAGTTGGCTAAGTAAGGAGTCACCCTGTTAAACGTCATAAACAGGCATTTAGAAAAATTTAGGTTCAAGTGATTAGTTATGCACCAGTTGTGCATAGAATTTAAATCATCTTGAAGTAGCGTATGATCTGGGGGATGTTGTTGTTGCCCGCTTTGAACCAAATTTTGTGAGGAAACTTTTAATAACTATTCACACATCCTGTGTGAGTTTGGTTGCGATCACCCAACTATCTTCATACAAATTTTTTATTTTTGACCGATGTGTCCTATGGGAGCTATAGGCTATAGTTGTCCGATCCGGATCAAACTTGGTCAGGATAGTTATAATGGTACCATACACATAATATGTTAGTTTGGTTGCAATCGCTCAACTAAAACTTCATGTCTCCATACAAATCACCCATTTTCGAACGATTTGTCCTATGGGAGCTATAGGCTATAGTTGTCCGATCCGAACCAAACTTTGTGAGGATAGGTTTAGTGGTACCATACACATAATGTGTGAATTTGGTCCCTCTAGCTCTTTTCGTTTTCAAGTTATGGTGATGTGAAAATTGTTTTTTACAATTTGCGGGGGCGGTAGGGGGCGTGGCAAAGATTTGAAATAAACTTGATCTGCTCGCGAAGCAGACGGACTTTCATTCCAAATTTGGTGGCTCTAGCTCTTGTAGTTTAAAAGATCTAGGTGATCATACAGACGGACGGACAGACGGACAGACAGACAGACGGACAGACGGACATCGCTATATCGTCTCGGCTGTTGATGCTGATCAAGAATATATATACTTTATGGGGTGGGAAAAGCCTCCTTCTGCCTGTTACGCACATTT
>JAEIGM010000770.1:0-10534 GCA_018903735.1 Drosophila cardini
ACACTAGATAAAGACAAGGTCCTCTAGTAAAAACAAAAACTACTAATCCTTTTAAGAAAACAGGACAAATTAATCAAATAGACGAAAAACATTTCGAAGAAGCTAATAGAGGTTGAAAAGTTACTCATTATTAATCAAAGTTAAACAAGTAAGAAAGGCTACAGTCGAGCGAGCCGACTGTAAAAGATCCCGTACTCACAGAAGTGCGCATTTTCCATACGAAAAAGAAGAAAAACGGAGTTATTTACATTTTGTATACATACATATTTATATACAAATGTATGTAAATATATACACAATTAAATGCACAATTTCCTTACTTGGCTTATTTTAAAAATAAGCCGTATTTATATAAGTATGTAAATGTTTTAAATATAATTTATTTAAAGTAGTGCTTATAATTAAAATAGAAAATTTATATATTAACTTTGACTGGGACTCGAACCTGCGACCCACGCCGATTTGCAAATGAACGAACCGTAACCCTACCAATTGGTCCACGCTCTACTTCCAAATGGCGTTGATTATTCTCATTGACATTTAATATAAGGCGGGAGTGCATTTTTAAAATGTGTTATCATGCGAGACAACAACTATACAAATAAATATGTATTAGAATTGAAATCTTTCATTCAAAATGGTAAAAATTAAAACAATATCTGCGTTCAGTAGCATTGCATGAATCTGTATAGTAACAGAACTTATGTTTGGCGCGTCCCAAAATCAGTTCGGAACAAGTACCAATGAACAACTGAACAACTTACTTCAATTGAACTACGTTAAGCAGTTCAAAGCAGTTGAACAAGTGCAAAGCATAAGCAAAAATATGTATGTATGTATGAATACATAATGTAAAATATACATACACATTAATAAATGTATGTACGTGCAAGGGAGTTTACTGAATTGTTTTGGACTTTCGTATTACTTTTTTTATAGCATACCATGTTATGCAAATACATTTTAAATACAAATAAACGTTATTATTATTTAAAATAGGTTTACAATTTGTGTTAAAATTAAAAAATTTGTTTTTAACTTTGGCTGGACTCGAACCTGGGACCCACGCGGATTTGCAAAATAATTAACCGCGACCCTACCAATAAGACAACGGTCTGCTGATAATTCAGTTGGATTATTTTCATTCACATGTAATAATTGCTTACTTAACACAGTACACTGCTTGCTGCAGTTTGTGTAGGTAAACGTAGACTTTTCTATTGCAAGCAGTGCAAACAAACAATTTGTACATAAAATTCAGCATTTTTGATTAATTTGTTTTATATGTTGTTGTTGTCCGATTTGGACCAAATTTGGTGGGGATATTTTTAATAATTATACACACATCCTCTGTGAGTTTGACTGCGATCGCTCAACCAACACTACATGTCTTCATACAAATTTTTTATTTTTGATCGGTTTGTCCTATGTGAGCTATAGGCTATAGTTGTCCGATCCGGACCAAACTTGGTGAGGATTGTTATAATGGTACTATACACATATTGTGTGAATTCGGTCTCTCTAGCTCTAGTCGTTTTCAAGTTATGGTGATGTGAAAATAGTTTTTTACAATTTGAGGGGGCGGTGGGGGGCGTGTCAAAAATTTGAAATAAACTTGCACTGCGTACACTACAGACGGACTTTCATTCCAAATTTGGTGTATCTAGCTCTTGTAGTTTAGAAGATCCAGGTGTTCATACAGACGGACGGACAGACGGACAGACAGACAGACGGACAGACGGACAGAAGGACATCGCTATATCGTCTCGGCTGTTGATGCTGATCAAGAATATATATACTTTATGGGGTCGGAAAAGCCTCCTTCTACCTGTTACGCACATTTCGCTTCAGACAAACCTAATAGACCCCTATACTCTTTTTTAGAGTACGGGGTCTAAAAAACAGAAAAAAACAAGAAAGAGAAATACAGTCGAGCACGCCCGACCGTAGAATACTCTCTGCATTTTATTTCCGATCATTTTAATAAAATCGGTAGCCGGGTATATCAATTGATACTTGCAACAAAACACGTTGAAACAAAAACATCTGTTTGAATGTATACCCACACAAATACATTTGACATTATATGTATGCACATACAAATGTATGTGTGTATATGTAATACATACACAATTGGTCGGCACAGCCAGCATTCGCGGGCAGCGCTGCCGCTAAGCTACGCAAGCAGCGAAAACGTTCGCTCACATGTTTGTATGTTTCTGTCTCGCTTGCACACATGCATTGACATTGCGTTCAATTATTAACTTTCTTACATATCTAGCTCTTTTGTTTATAGTCCGATTTATATGCAACTTTCAGGATAGTTTAATATATTTTGTCTCCAAACGAATTTGAAATTACAAGACTGTACGATAAGAACATCTGCTTTAAAATCGGCATTGAAGTTTAACAATTATTTTATTTCTTGTGAGAAAAGGGGGCGTGGCAGCCAAAAAAATTTTAATGGCATTATATTAATGCCTTGACTAGGAACCTTCACACCAAAATTGGTGTTCCTAAGTGCCATAGTTACTGAGATATTCACCTAAAACATCAATTTTTTACGAGGTGTGTCTAGTTTTTTGCTCATTGTGGGCGAATGGGGCGTGGCATCAAAAAAAAAAAAGATTCTTGTATTGACTGATTTAATATCGAGTCGATACTGACTAAATTCGAACTTGTAGCTCTTACCATCTCCGAAATCTGTTTGTTCATACGGACGAACAGACAGACAGACAGACAGACAGACGGACAGACGGACATGGCTATATCGACTCGGCTTGTGATGCTGATCAAGAATATATATACTTTATGGGGTCTGCCACGCCTCCTTCTGCCTGTTACATACTTTTTTTTTGCACAAACCCAATATAGTCTCTCTTGCAGAACGTATAATAATAAAAGTAAATATAATAACAAAGTATCGAGATAAATCCAATAAATGCAGCAAATGGCTACTTAATTTTCAAAACAGGCACAATGGACCTACCACTTGATTTTGAAATCCACTATTTAACAGTAAATCTAACACAAATAGAAAAACCTTATAACAAACTAATGATCGAAGCTAGAGAATTTCAAAATACAATCCATATACAAGACTTAATCGAAAAACTCGAAAGAGAAATTAATGGCATACAAATTGTAAAACGCAACAAAAGAGGATTAATTAACGCCGTAGGCTCAGTTTACAAATACTTATTTGGAACATTAGATAACGATGATAAAATAGAACTAGAAGAGAAAATTAATAATTTAGCAGGAAATAGCGTTCAGGCTAATGAATTAAATTACATAATAGATGCAACTGTTTCAGAAAAAGAAAAGGCCATAAAATTATAATTGCTAATCAGTGCTCGCAAATAACAATTGAGTGTTTTGCGACGTGTTCAAATAAGTCTCTTTACTGAGTATATGAAAGAAATACTCGCGAGGAGTGTATTGATCAACTCTTCGCTTATCTCACTCGCGCTCGGACGACAATCGTTTTTCTTGTTTCTTTTTCGTCTCAGTTAGACCGCGAGTATTTGCTTGAGTGAAATGAAGCAAAACGTCTTTGAGCGTGAGTTATGCCTTTAGCATCCCATCCCAGACTTTCAGCTGAATTAAAAGGTTTACAGTCCACTTTAATGTAAAAACAAGAAAGAAATGTACAGTCGAGCACGCCCGACCGTAGAATACTCTCTGCAATTTATTCCTGATCATTTAATAAAATCCAAGTATATCAATTGATACTTGCAACAAAACACTTTGAAACAAAAACATCTGTTTGTATGTATACACACACATATACATTTGACATTATATGTATGCACGCACATTCGTATGTGTGTATATGTTATACATACACAATTGGTTGGCACGGCCAGCATTCGCGGGCAGCGCTGCCGCTAGAAAGCAGCGAAAACGTTCGCTCACATGTTTGTATGTTTCTATCTCGCTCGCACACATGCATTGGCATTGCGTTCAATTATCAACTTTCTTACATGTCTAGCTCTTTTGTTTATTGTCCGATTTATCTGCAACTTTCAGGATAGTTTAATATATTTTGTCTTCAAATGAATGCTAAATAACAATACTGTACGATAAGAACATATGCCTTAAAATCGGCATTGCAGTTTGCAAATTATTTTATTTTTTGTGGAAAAAGGGGGCGTGGCAGTCCAAAATTTTTGATGACAATACAATTATGCCGTCTCTAGGAACCTGGGTACCGATATTGGTGTTCCTAAGTGCCATAGTTACTGAGATATTCGCCTAAAACTTTAAATTTTTACGAGGTGTTTCCAGTTTTTTGCACATTGTGGGCGAACCGGGCGTGGCATCGAAAAAAAAAATATTCTTGTATTGACTGACTTAATATCGAGTCGATAGAGACCAAATTCAAACTTGTAGCTTTTACCATCTCTGAAATCTGTTTGTTCATACGGACAGACGGACAGACAGACGGACAGACAGACAGACAGACAGACGGACAGACGGACATAGCTATATCGACTCGGCTTGTGATGCTGATCAAGAATATATATACTTTATGGGGTCTGCCACGCCTCCTTCTGCCTGTTACATACTTTTCACAAACACAATATACTCTCTCTTGCAGAGAGTATAACAAGTAAGAAAGGCTACAATCCAGCTAGCCGACTGTAAAAGACCCCGTACTCATAGTATTTGCAATAAAACACTTTGAAACAAAACCATCAGTTTGTAATAGCGATGCAAGTCGCCAAGAAAATGCCGATATCTATATTAATTAAAATATCACATCAAATCAAATATCGATATAATCAACAACTGAATTCAAATACGCTATAGATATGGACATAATGACCAAATATCACATTCGAGATCATATCGCAATTATAATTACGTATTGAATATCGATATATGATTTATCGTATCGTATGCATACATGTGCATGCATCGTCCGCGAGCAGCGCTGTCGCTACACCAGCAGCGAAAACGTTCGCTCACATGTTTATATGCTTCTGTCTCGCTTGCACACATGCATTGGCACTGCGTGCAATTGTTAACTTTGTTACGTGTCTAGCTCTTTTGTTTATTGTCCGATTTGTATGCAACTTTCAGGATAGTTTGTGATACTTTGTCTCCAAACGAATTTGAAATTACAATACCGTACGATAAGTGCAAATGCCTTAAAAATGGCATTGAAGTTTGAAAACTATTTCATTCGTGTGGGAAAACGGGGCGTGGCAGTCCAAAAATTTTAATGACAATGCATTTATGCTGTCTCTAGCAACCTGTATACCAACAAGTAAGAAAGGCTACAGTCGAGCGATCCGACTGTAAAAGACCCCGTACTCCTTCTAGTGCGCGTTTTTCCATACAAATCAACAATCCTAGACCGATTAGTCCTATGGGAGTTATAGACTACAGTTGTCCTATCAGGACCAAACTTGGTGAGGACAGTAACAATGGAATCATACACATAATGTGCTAGATTGGTTGCAATCGCTCAACTAAAACTTTATGTCTCCATACAAATCACCAATTTTCGACTGATTTGTCCTATGGGAGCTATAGGCTATAGTTGTCCGATCCGGACCAAACTTGGTGAGGATAGTTATATTGGTACCATATACATAATGTGTTAGTTTGGTTGCAATCGCTCAATTAAAACTTCATGTCTCCATTCAAATCACCCATTTTCGACTGATTTGTCCTATGGGAGCTATAGGCTATAGTTGTCCGATCCGGACCAAACTTGGTGAGGATAGTTTTAATGGTACCATATATATAATGTATTACTTTGCCTGCAATCGCTCAACTAAAACTTCATGTCTCCATACAAATCACCCATTTTCGACCGATTTGTCCTATGGGAGCTATAGGCTATAGTTGTCCGATCCGGACCAAACTTGGTGAGGATAGTTATAATGGTACCATATACATAATGTGTTAGTTTGGTTGCAATCGCTCAACTAAAACTTCATGTCTCCATTCAAATCACCCATTTTCGACCGATTTGTCCTATGGGAGCTATAGGCTATAGTTGTCCGATACGGATGAAACTTGGTGAGGATAGTTATAATGATATAATATACATAATGTGTGAATTTGGTCTCTCTAGCTTTAATCGTTTTCAAGTTATGGTGATGTGAAAAAAGTTTTTTACAATTTGCGTGGGCGGTAGGGGGCGTGGAAAAATTTAAAAAAAACTTAACCTGCCTGACATATAGACGGATTTTCATTCCAAATTTGGATGCTCTAGCTTTTGTAGTTTAGAAGATCCAGGTGTTCATACGGACGGACAGACAGACAGACAGACAGACAGACAGACGGACAGACGGACATCGCTATATCGTCTCGGTTGTTGATGCTGATCAAGAATATATATACTTTATAGGGTCGGCCACCCTTCCTTCTGCCTGTTACGCACATTTCGCTTCAGACAAACTTAATAGACCCCTCTACTCTTTTTTAGAGTACGAGGTCTAATAACAGACACCAAATAAGAATAGTTGACAGCCCTTAACTCTATTGAACATAAATGTAAACAAAATGTACCATAGCTCAGCATAGCCCACACCACAAAATGTAAACATAAACACTTTGGCGCAGCTCTCGCTGCATAATGTAAACACCTAGAATTAAATAAGACGACAACCGCGATTGAATCGGCACCAATAGTTGTATAAGAAATCAGTTGTATTTTTACACTCAAATCACTTAGATGTATTTCGCTTAAATAAAAACGCTTTAATACATAATTGGCGCAGCCGGTACTCAAGGAGCCACAGATCGAAAATTATTGTGGAAACTTTGGATTTATCCAAGATAACGAAGCAATAAAAGAATTGTGTGCTCAAAATAAATAACAACTTTTCGAAAATTATTGTGGAAACATTGATAGTGCATCAAAGTTAACGAAACAATAAAAGAATTGTGTGTTAAAAAGTGCAGAAACAACTATTGTGGAAACTTTAGATCTAATCTAAGCAAACGAAACAATTGAAAAAACTGTGCAAAATATACCAAATTTTAAAAAAAATAATTATTGTGGAAACTCTGGATATCATCCGAGAAAACGAAACAATAAAACAAAATAAAAATTTGTGAAATAAAAATAAATTATTAAAAAACAAGTAAGAAAGGCTACAGTCGAGCGAGCCGACTGTAAAAGACCCCGTACTCCTTCTAGTGCGCGTTTTCCATACAAATCACCAATTTTCGACCGATTTGACCTATGGGAGCTATAGGCTATAGTTGTCCGATCCGGACCAAACTTGGTAAGGATAGTTATAATGGTACCATACACATAATGTGTTAGTTTGGTTGCAATCGCTCAACTAAAACTTCATGTCTCCATACAAATCACCCATTTTCGACCGATTTGTCCTATGGGAGCTATAGGCTATAGTTGTCCGATCCGGACCAAACTTGATGAGGATAGTTATAATGGTACCATACACGTAATATGTTAGTTTGGTTGCAATCGCTCAACTAAAACTTCATGTCTCCATACAAATCACCCATTTTCGACCGATTTGTCCTATGGGAGCTATAGGCTATAGCTGTCCGATCAGGACCAAACTTGGTGAGGATAGTTATAATGGTACCATACTTATAATGTGTTAGTTTGTTTGCAATCGCTCAACTAAAACTTCATGTCTCTATACAAATCACCCATTTTCGACCGATTTGACCTATGGGAGCTATAGGCTACAGTTGTCCGATCCGGATCAAATTTGGTGCGGATAGTTATAATGGTACCATATACATAATGTGTTAGTTTGGTTGCAATCGCTCAACTAAAACTTCATGTCTCCATACAAATCACTCATTTTCGACCGATTTGTCCTATGGGAGCTATAGGCTATAGTTGTCCGATCCGGACCAAACTTGGTAAGGATAGTTATAATGGTACCATACACATAATGTGTTAGTTTGGTTGCAATCGCTCAACTAAAACTTCATGTCTCCATACAAATCACCCATTTTCGACCGATTTGTCCTATGGGAGCTATAGGCTATAGTTGTCCGATCCGGACCAAACTTGGTGAGGATAGTTATAGTAGTACCATACACATATTGTGTGAATTTGGTCTCCTTAGCTCTAGTCGTTTTTAAGTTATGGTGATGTGAAAATAGTTTTTTACAATTTGCGGGGGCGGTAAGGGGCGTGGCAAAGATTTGAAATAAACCTGATCTGCTCGCGAAGCAGACGGACTTTCATTCCAAATTTGGTGGCTCTAGCTCTTATAGTTTAGAAGATCCAGGTGTTCATACAGACGGACGGACGGACGGACAGACGGACAGACGGACATTGCTATATCGTCTCGGCTGTTGATGCTGATCAAGAATATATATACTTTATGGGGTCGGAAAAGTCTCCTTCTGCCTGTTACGCACATTTCGCTTCAGACAAACTTAATAGACCCTTCTACTCTTTTTTAGAGTACGGGGTCTAAAAAAGTATAAATCAACCAAAACCTCAAGATGGCAAACCAACAACAAATTAACGAAATGCAGCAGTGCATCCAATTACTAACAGCAGTAATTGCCGCCAAGCATGGAGAGAGCAGAAACCCAGTGACAACCTAGAGGAATTGCATAGAAAAGGAAACGAGATACTAACCAGTTTTTAGTGGACAGGAAGGAACCTTACATGGATTCATCTCTGCAGTGGACCAAATCATGGAGGAGTACGACGACGATGGACAGGTTTTCACATTAATATTCAACACAAAGATTCAAGGTCAGGCTAGAACTATGTTAAATATTAACCCACCAGCTAACTGGGAAGATTGCAAAATCCGCTTAAGACACCATTATAGACCGAGGACCGACCAGATGGGTCTGACCAGAAAAATAAATAATCTAAGGGTAACTAGTGTTAAAGATTTAGATTATAAAATAAGAACAATTGTGGAAGAAATAACCGATTTTTCTGTTTTTGAAAATAATAGTAGACTAGTTGATATCCTCAGTGGATTATTAATACAAAGAGTAAAAGAATTGGCATGTGGACCAATGGCAATAGCCATAATGAATAAAACTACCCTATCAGAAGTTAGAAATGAAATAGCCAAATTTATTGGACTTAACTTCGGAAACCTGAATAAAAAATTATTAATCAACAAAGATAATGATTATTCTTCTTATAATAATAACAGACAGAACAACGATCAATATAATCAGAATTCAAGACAACACACCGATAACAGAAATTCTCACTACCGCAACACTAACAACAATCGTTATAATGAACAACACCAACAAAATAACAACGACCAAAACCCAAATAGACAACAGAATAGCCAAATGGTTAGAAACGACCAGTATCAGAATAGGCAACAGCAAAGCCAAAACACTAGACAAAACCAAAATGTTAACAGACAGCAAACACAGAACGTAAGGCAGAACCAAAACTATAACAGACAGCAACAAAATCAGACAACAAGACAAAACTATAATGCTAATCAACAGCAAAATAATCAACAACCACCACCAGAAGCAATGAGTGTAGACAATCTAAATGATGAAGAAGCAAATAACAATACAAACATTGAAGACAAGCAAGATGACTTTTTTACAAATTAGCCTCGGACCATAGAAAGATTTATATCAAGGGAACAATTGAGGGAGACACATTTCTAATCCTAGTAGACACAGGATCTACCATAAGCATATTAAACACTACAAATGTACACACAACAAAATATACAATAATTGAAAAATTTTCAAAAACTATTTATACTATTAATGGAGAAACAAGTAAGAAAGGCTACAGTCGAGCGAGCCGACTTTAAAAGACCCCGTACTCCTTCTAGTGCGCGTTTTTCCATACAAATCACCAATTTTCGACCGATTTGTCCTATGGGAGCTATAGGCTACAGTTGTCCGATCAGGACCAAAATTGGTGAAGATAGTCATAATGGTATCATATACATAATGTGTTAGTTTGGTCTCAATCGCTCAACTAAAACGTCATGTCTCCATACAAATCACAAATTTTCGACCGATTTGTCCTATGGGAGCTATAGGCTATAGTTGTCCGATCCGGATCAAACTTGGTGAGGATAGTTATAATGGTACCATATACATAATGTGTTAGTTTGGTTGCAATCGCTTAACTAAAACTTCATGTCTCCATTCAAATCACCCATTTTCGACTGATTTGTCCTATGGGAGCTATAGGCTATAGTTGTCCGATACGGATGAAACTTGGTGAGGATAGTTATAATGGTATAATATACATAATGTGTGAATTTGGTCTCTCTAGCTTTAATCGTTTTCAAGTTATGGTGATGTGAAAAAAGTTTTTTACAATTTTTTTTAAACTTTTTTTAACAAAACTTGCCTGCCTTATATATAGATTTTTTTTCCAAACAAAGATGGTTTAGCTTTTTTTTTTTTTTTTTGTAGTTTAGAAGATCCAGGTGTTCATACGGACGGACAGACAAAGACAGACAGACAGACAGACAGACGGACATCGCTATATCGTCTCGGTTGTTGATGCTGATCAAGAATATATATACTTTATAGGGTCGGCCACCCTTCCTTCTGCCTG